>CAUYSK010012919.1:0-33725 GCA_963575035.1 Avahi laniger
TGCTACAATGCCTGGTTAATTTTTTCTATTTGTAGTAGAGATGGGGGTCTCGCTCTTGCTGAGGCTGGTCTTCAACTCCTGACCTCAAGCGATCCTCCCACCTTAGCCTCCCAGAGTGCTAGGATTACAGGTGTGAGCCACCGCGCCTAGCCAGTTTATCATTTTCTTATTCTTGACTCAAAAGGATCCTGAAAAAATTAAAAACAGTCACTGAAATTTCAACAGGCTTACCCTTATCTGGTGTGAAACAGATGTGTAGGTTTAATAAACTCTTAAGCACAGTGAGGACATTGTATTTATTGGATAGTATTGCACAAGCCATGAATTCTCAAGGCACCTGCCAGCCATCTAGTCTACACAGAAAGGAAGCTAGATGTCTTTAGTAAAAAACCAGCCTATATTCTGGAGGTGGAGGAGTGGATCAGAAATAGTTGTATGAGCTGAGAGCAGCCCAATAGAAACAGTCCAAATATGATGGTAATTAACCAATCTAACCTCATCTTCCCTTCTTGGGGAAGTGTTTTTGCTATCTGGCAGCATATCATTTACTATATGGATTACAGCATTAAGTATTATGGTAAGAAAGAGAAGCTTCTGGAAGTCTTCTTCTTTACCAGAATAGAGGAGGAACTGTTGAGACTGTTAACTCTGGTTGTTGTAAGGAGGGCCAGGTATGGTCTTCTTATTGGACCAGATTAACATAACCACTAAAACTTGGCATACAGCTAACACTTTAGCCAATGTATATTTCTCTGTTACTATCTATCCAGACCATTAGACGGAATTTCTTTTTAACTGGCAAGGAAAATAAAATAATGTCATGGTCTGACCTTAACGATCTCTTAACTCTCTAGCGCTATGCCATAATCTAAGCTGCAGGCACCATGGACCGTCTCACCTTCCCAAGGTCTCACACTGGTCTCCTATGTTGATGTCCATATGCTGATCAGTTCTGAAGATCAGGAAATGGAAAGGATCCTATAGGTCACAGTCAGACATGTGCTGGACAGGACAGGGGACAAGTTAGCCTAGAATACAGTGTTGGACATTTTAAAGTCCCCAGATATCCACAAGGTCTAGAACAGAGGTAGGCAAACTATGGACTGAAGTCCGAATCTAGTCTATCACCTGGTTTTGCAAATGAAATTTTACTGGCACACAGCCACGCCCACTTGTTTATATATTATTTACGGCTGTTATCCTGCTGCAGTGTCAGAGTCCAGTTGTGGCTGAGAATGGATGGCCTGCAAAATTGAAAATATTTACTCTGGTCTTTTACAGAAAAAGTTTGTGATGTCTGATTGATAGCATGTTGGTATAACTCCTTAGACATGAAGGACAGTTTGCTGCCCCAAGCACCTCCTACATATTAGAGATTGCACATATCCTATATGTGGGTGTCCTTTTTTTCATATATATATTTCTACTAGGTAACCAAAAAGCTGTTAATTACAAGTAAAATCTAGACATGGAGAAATATTTCTAAGTGTGACAGGCTATAGTAGTATGGCTCAGCTGCTCAGGGTACCCTGTGATCCTGGGGCATCAGGATGCTGCATATGGCTTGAGTCATATCCCAACATAACCATGGAGCATGGCCCTGGGATTGTGGAGCAAGGCCACCTTTTTTAAGCAGGTACCATTCTTTCAGCAGACAATTCTTAGCTGACAGACAGCAAATGTCCACCAAGGGAAACCAGGCGCCCACATCATTAACCTATCCTGAATAGTTTTACTTGACCTGTCTAACTACAAAGAACACATGCCTTCAACCAGTAATGCGGTATTAAAAACAAGACTGGGCTTATGGAGGTTCCCATGGCACAAAATAGCCAAATAAGCCAAGCACAACCCTTACCCCATGGCTGTTCACCTGCTTCACTGTCTTCTTCTCCATCAGGACTATGCCTTCATGGAAGTACTTCCTATATCCAGCTAACAAATTTAAGAGACCTGAGCTTGGTTTGTTTTTGATAGTACTAGCCAATAATAACTGCTAAAGCATCCATAGCCCCTTCAGGAATTGTATTGAGGGACAATACAATACAGAAGGAAAGTATTCTGATTTGACAGAATTCCAAGCAGTTCATTTTATTGTCCATTATACCTTTTAGGAGTGAAAGCTTAAGGCCAGTTTTTATTAATTTCTGGGCAGTCGCTAATGGTTTACCCCAGATGGATGTAGACTTGAAGAATGGAAAATTTCTGACAAGGAAATTTAAGAAAGGACAACGTAGGTGAGCCTCTGGAAATGTGTGTTCCACATGAATTCTTATCAGAGTGCCCCCAGATGCAAAAAAATCTCTTGTGGACAAGACTGCATTTGTATCTTCTCTCTGCAGTCAACCTGATGCTTGCTCTATGGGCTTATCAGTGACCACAGTGGCACTGATAGAGGCTGCACAGTTATAGAAGTTAATGGACTTCCCTCCCTAAGGCCAGTGTGGCTACCCCTATTGGCCACTGCCCACTTGGTGAACAATACTGACCAATCCTGAGCCTTTGCTTTGTTACCATACTTTGAGGGAACCAGTTAGTTACCTAATAACAGGCTAACTACGCTGGGACCCTTTTATTGTTGAAGGGACAATGCTCTGCCCTCATTGAAATTGATACTTAATCTGGATTTGGATTGGCCTTTTCTGTCTTCTGCACTATTGACAACACCACCATACGTGTTTCTATAAATGCCTCCTATATCACCGCTACATTATTACGTAGAATGCCTCCAAGGACCCATTTCATAAAGAAGTTATCAGACAAGTATCCTAATGTCAACCACATGCTCTGGTCTCATCAAGTATCTATCATTAACCAAAAATTGGCTTACAAAATGATTAAAGAGAATCCATTATGTGATTGGATACAGCATCAGTTATGGATACCACCTTGCAAGGTTGGGGTATTATCTTTTAGAATTGTGGTTATTTGCTCTGCCCCAGCAATACATGTAGTACCAGAAAATATTGTACTTTTTCTCACATAGCCAAAACACATAGGTCTAAGAAACAAGGAATAGAAATATGAGTGGATTCTCTCAAGGTTATAATTAATGATCTACTTTTTAAAAATTGTGTTCCTAGACCTATGATTCAAGCAAGCTCTCCTGCCCCGGCTGGCATGGAATATAATGGAAAGCACACTAAAATTCATGATCAATTCTAGACAATTGGATTAAAGATCATTTTATCTTTTTTCTTTGTGATTTTCTAGGTTGTCCAAATTTTCTAGAATGATTATGTATTATTTTATATTAAAACATAATTACTAAGGAAAAAACCCACATCTAGCCCCAGAAGCAGATTTTCATTGAAAATAGTGCATAACGAAAGCAAGGAGTTGTAATGAATGCAAGAAGTTGTTAACAAAAAAAGATAAGATAGGAGAACTAGTTTTTCCCTTTTCTTTGATAGTGGTTATTATGCAGCACTCAGAGCAATTATGGAAACATTTGAAATCTAACCCTCAATTTCCTTATCTGTAAAATGAAGATGATAAATTATGTATCTCATAAAGTACATGAAAGAACACCATAAACTAACATCTCTAAAGGCATGAGTATTACTACCTGCAGTAGGTGAGTGTCTATGTGCTCAGTGATTTCAAAAACGAGAGAAGAAGAAGAATAAAAACTAGTTACCTTTGGGTTGAAATATCTACAAGACTGTGGTTGGGAGCCTCCAAATAGGGCTATGCGGTAGTCATGTTTCTTTCTTCTAGGCCTTGTGCCATCTACAAGTTCTTCTCTATCCTCTGGAGACAGTAGATGGTACCTCATTCCGCCTACAGAAAAATACATGGCAACTCTTCAAGAACTTTGAGCATAAATGCAATGCTTTGAAAAGGAAATATCCAGACATAACAGTGCATTTCTTTCAGTAATTTTCTCTTATCATTCACTCTATAGCATTCAAGGAAAGTGAGGGGGAAGAGGCAAGAGAAATATATAAGGCCCTGAGTCCTAATCAATTTATTATTCTCAGCAATCACCATTATTCTAAGACTGTCCCACCCACTTACTATGTACCAATTATCTGGCTCCTTAACAAATAGCTGCCAAAATAATAATTATTGAAATCCAGATCTCCTAACCCAGTGGTTCTCAATATTAACTGCACATTAGAATCACCTAGGAAATCTCTGAAACTATTTATACCTGGGCCCTACCACAGACCAATTAAATCGAAATCTCTGGTCATAGGGCCAGGCATGGTATAGGGCACCTTAAATCTTTGCCACCCCAAATGTAGTTCAAAGACCAGCAGCTTCAGCACCTGGGAGTTTGTTAGAAATACTGAATCCCAGACCATATCTTAGACCTACTAAATCAGCATTTGCATATTCAGGGCAATTTGCACGTACATAAAACTTTGAATAGCACTGTCTTAGATGACTAAAATGCGATAAGGATTCAGACCTAAGGCCGGGCACGGGTGGCTCACGCCTGTAATCCTAGCATTTTGGGAGGCCGAGGCGGGCAGATTATTTGAGCTCAGGAGTTCGAGACCAGCCTGAGCAAGAGCGAGATCCCGTCTCTACTAAAAATAGAAAGAAATTAATCAGACAACTAAAAATATACAGAAAAAAAATTAGCCAGGTATGGTGGCACATGCCTGTAGTCCCAGCTACTTGGGAGGCTGAGGCAGGAGGATTGCTTGAGCCCAGGAGTTTGAGGTTGCTTGTGAGCTAGCATGATGCCACGGCACTCTAGCCTAGGCAACACAGTGAGACTCTGTCTCAAAAAAAAAAAAAAAAGGATTCAAAACTATTGTGATCTAACATGATCCTTTTCCTTTAGCAATTACTTAATTTTGTCAAGGGCCACTTAATCAAAAACTATTTTAAGGTGTCACTTCAAATCAGTGTGGGAAAGGTTGATTGTTTATCAATGTTAGACAATTAAACAGGGAAAAAATCGGGCCCCTAATTCATATTTTGCTCTAAATTCCAAATTAATAAAAATTTGAATATGCAAAAAATCTCATGAATGCACTAAAAGAAAAATAGGATAGCTTTAAAAAACAGGCCCAGATAGGGAAGCTTAAGAGTGACAAAAAGCAAAGGAGCAATAGAAAAATGTTTAGACTTAACTATATAAAATTTTAAGTTAAATTAGTGCATGGCAAAAAGACGAAATCAAAAGACAATGACAAACTAGTAAAATATAAGTAATGTAAAAGAAAATTATAAAAATATATCCTATTAATAAGGTAAAACCAGACACTTAAGAGAAAATTAGACAAAGTATCTGAATACAGTTTACAGAAAAAGAACTACAAACAATTCTTGAACATATGAAAAGATGTTCAATTGCTCTCGTTAGAGAAATACAAATTAAAATCATACTTTCTTCACTCTTCAGATTGTCCAAGATCAACCTGTGTGGAACACGGGGGCTATGCTAAAGGTACGTAGGGGAGACAGCACCCTCTTCCATTGCTGGTGGCAGGTGGATGGTTATAACCATATGGATGGTGATATAGTACCACCCACAAAAATTACATGTACACACCCTTTAACCCAGGAATTTTCCTTTTCTAGGAGTTTATAACCATAAAGTTCATTGTTAGGAAAGCAGTTAAAAAATTATGGTATGTCTATACAATGTTATATTATATATGGCTGCAAAGAAGAACGAGAACGTTTAGTGTATACATATGGATTTCCACAAGAAATAATGTGGAATAGAAAAAAGAGGTAGAACAGTACACAGAGTATAACACCATTTATATTAAAAATGTGTATTTTATGCATACGTACACATATTTTATACATGTATATATAAGTAAATGACTGTGTGTGCAAAGTCTCGAGACTACCTCTGGAATGACATGCAAGATAATAATGGTAACCTCCAGGGTAAAGGAATGAGGGGTGGGGAACGGGGGTATCAGAGAGACTTATTTTTCTCTATGTACCCTTTTAATATCTTTTTGAATTATGTATGCTATATAGTATTATTGATCTAAAATAATGCAAAAAATCCTGAACATATATGCAAAATACTTCTGTACATGAGGCTGTCTTGGTCTTTTTTATAAAAGGGAAAAACAGAGAAGACACATTTTTGGAGAATAGTTTGTGCATGAATGAAAGTCATTATCAATATTTATTATTTCCTTCCATTTCAGAATTTGAGTAGAAGCATTTTTGCATTAAAACAGCTGGAAACCTCAGAGGCACATGCTCTGGGTCACGCTCTAGGTCAGAGGAGTCCACAAACATTTTCTGTAAAGGGCTAGAGAGTAAATACTGTAGGCTTTGCAGGCCACATATGGTTTCTGTGAAATATCTTTTGTTTTTGTTTTTTTTACAATTCTTTACAAATCTAAAAGTGAGTTTTAGCTTAAGGCTGTATTTAGCCCATGGGTGGTTCTCAAAATGTGTCCCACAAACAGCAGCATCAGGATCACTCAGAAACACAAATTATTGAACACCAGCTCAGACCTTCTGAATCAGAAACTCTGGGTTTGAAAGCCACTGTTCTAGGAGGGTTCTACATAGGCTGAAGGGACTGTGTAGTCTATGAACACAATACTCCCAGCAAGAGAAAGATAGGAAAGGAGGAGAGACAGGAGGAAACTGTTTCTAGTCAAGAGGCCACTGGATAAAAGTGGCTGACTGTGGCCAACTGTGATGACTTCCCTGGAGGAAGCATGAGCTATGACTCCTTCATTGATAGGCTTTTTTTTCCTCCCCAAGACTAGGGCTGGAGATACTTTGGCACTTTTCCCTGAGGAGCTCCTAGTTTCTTAGGCTTATTACTTTGGGACTTATTCCTTTCAGAGTAAAATTTTATAAATTTTGAATAAGAAGATGGCCTGGCCTTTGTGGCAGTTTTGACTGTAGATTTCACTTTTATTTTGTAACTCATTTTCTTTTAGATGTAAATTTTTTTAGCTTAGTTTTATTCTATTTTTGACTGTCTTTTCCACTTTTCTTCCACTCTGAAAAGGCAATAAAGTCAGATGGTAGGAAGAGAACTAATGATCTGAACAAGGGAGGTTGGAGGACTTCTTTCCACCATTTAGCTCTGCCTAGAACCCAAAGCTTGGAAGCATTTCAGCTGTTTGTGTTTAGTCAAGGAGTAATAGAACGATTCATTGTTCTTTATTTAAAAAAAAAGAAAGAAAAAGAAAAAAATGTAATAAACCTAATAAGTTAAAATACACAACAAAGTTTCCTGCTCAAGCACCTAATCCCTGCACTTGAATTTCTGGAATAATCCTGCTATCCTGTTTCTAAATCAATTCAGAATCCACATAACAACTATTCTCAACAGCCATACTATGTACGAAGAAATAGGAGTAGCTCTCTACCCAATGAAACTCTAAGGCCAGAAAAATAACACATGGTTTGGGAATGAAGACATAACAAAAAACCGATATTCACATGTATGACACCTAAAAGATGAAAGCCCTAATCTAAAGGTATTTTCTTGGTCCTGATTTTCTTTCATCTCTCTGCATTTAAAGTGACTAGTGGCCACCTATACTCTACCTTATTAACACTCTCTTTAATCCTTGGTTTTCAAGGCACCAGCCTTTGGTTTAAGTAGCTCTGTGACTTTGCCTTTCCTGTTCGTCTTCTTCCACCGGTTGAATGTTGGCATTCATAAGCATGTGTCTTTGACCTCACACTTTCTTCTCTTTTTCCTTTGACAACCTTAACTGGGTTCAAATACTCCTTGTCTTTTTTTTAAAATTTCATTTTCATTTAATAAAAAATGTACTGTACACTGTTTTATGCTTTTGCCACTTAGGAAAAATTTCCATATTAGATATTCATGAAAAAAAATTTTTAGTAAGTGTAGAGCATTTCAATGGATAGATAGATCATAATATTTTTTCCAAACTGGGGATAATATTGGGTCAAGTTACCTAAAACCACATAATACTATTTAGTAGCTATGTGATAAGTCTAGAGGAAATTTTACTTCCAAATTAAGGAACAAGTGATCTAATAATTAGGAAACTCAAACTTACTATGTCTCTTGAGAAGGATATCTTAGGTAGGAGTGAAAGTGCTCATTTCTCTTTATTTCCTTAACTTGTGCCTGAAATCAGCTACACCTTAAGTGAATCATCCACATGAGGTACCAAAAATAACTTAAGAATTCATAGTAGGTTTCAGCCACCTTCTATGAGAGGCTTTCTTGCTCATCACATATGAATAGAAATCTATAATGCTGCTCCACTTGCAGATATGATGTTTGGTCTGATTAAAATCAATGGAATTCAAGAGTCTATGAGAGTTTGCAGGAGTATAACTTAGGCATATTATAGTCATTACATTACATTTTTCATACCTGTTTAAATAACAATCTAAACTTCTGCTTACAGTAGAATGACAGATTAGACTTTCAGAAATATTCTCCTGCTGTAAAATAACTGTAAATATTGGGAAAGAATAAAACAAGAATCTTTAAAAATGCAAAGCTTAGATCCTAAGAGATAAGAGTGCTAAAAATGAAGATGAAATTAGATACAAGAATGGTAAGCATTAAGAGACCCTGAAGCTATTCCGAAGGCATTTAATAATACTGGAAACCTAGAAATTGTTTTTATTGGTTGTATGAAGAGGGAAGATAAGGTCTTAGATTTGCTCAAGATAAGGAGTTGGAACTGAGATCTATGCCTAAAGCTGGATCACTTAGATTGGTGATTATTCTTTAGTCAAAGTAAAGGCTAAGAAAAAATAACTGCCTGATGGCAAAGGAAGAAACAGTAACTTGCCTGTTTTAACTTTAGGTCCAGGTGGAAGTAAAGTCTCCCTCTATCGAGAATTTATAATGACAGCCCTGCCCTCATGCAGGTTTGAGGTTTGAATATACTCTGACATAAGCCAAGGACAACTCAAAGTAGTCATGGGTTGTGCTCTACAGAACTTGGCAAAAGCAAACACTACTCTCTTCATGAGAGACCTGCAGGAACACAACCTGGGCCCCCCAATATTCCTAGAGATTAAGATCAATCAAATAAATATAAACACATAATCCAAATTTACAAAACACATAAGGAATTAAGCCACCAGCAATAAGTCAACAGAACCAATGAATAGCAGCATTTGGCCTTCAGAAACTTTAGATACTGGCATTATCAAACACAGAACATAAAATAACTACATTTAAAATGTTTAAAGAAAGAATTCAGAACATGAGCAAGGAAAAAAGACCATCAGCAATGACCAGATTAATAAATAATAAAAAGAAAAAGATATAACTCACAATGGCAACAATAACAATATCTAAAATAAATTTAAGAATGTAAAACTTATAGGAAGAAAATTACAAATTCCCCAGAGACACATGTCAATTTAAATGAAGCATGACAATAATTAAAAGCAAGGTACTAATATGAAATGGAAGAGAAACTGATTGTGTGTGTGTGTGTGTGTGTGTGTGTGTACTCAGTGAACAGCATATTTATTTCTTTTTCTTTTTTAATAAAGAACACATACATACATACAAATAGATATGTGGAAACTTGGTTTATCACGTTTCAAATCAGTGGGAAAAGATGAATTATTCAATAATGGTATTGAGCCATCTTATCAGATATTTAGGAAAAAAAATTATTTTATACCAAATAGATTTCAGTAGGATATAAGGCTTCAGAGACAGAGATAGAGACAGAGAAAGAGAACAAATTTATAAATGATAAATACACAAGAGGAAAATCTAGGTAATTAAAAAAAAAATCTTGGAATAGGGAAGAACTTTCCAACCAAAACACTAAAGCTAGACATCATAAAAGAAAAGACTGGTTCAGACTTAATATAAAAACAACATGAGATTGGACATGTCAATTTAAGACCATCTCAAACAATCAGGAAACAAGAAACAAACACAAACCCTACCATTGATAATACTAGTAGACCTGTAACTCCAAAACACAATAAAGACAGCTAGCAGATGGAGAAACTGTCAAACCTAAATGGCTGTGCAAAGAGACGTCAATGAAAAGCAAGCCAAATTACCCTTCAGAATGCTGAAATGGCTCATAATTGGAGATGCTAAGTATTCCAGAAGGTGCAGGTAGGGATGGGATGGAAACAGAATTCTAAAAAATTCTGAACAAACAACAGTTGAACTGCCAGGTCTCCTCCTCCTGCTGCATAGTCAGGTACTCTCTGTACTTTCACTACTCTAGGAGACAGGATTAGTCTTTGGAGGTACAGAACTAGGGGATGTTCCAGACTCAGTGAGCAGCACAGAGAAGGGTGTAGGAGTAAAAACATGGATTAAGCAAAAGTCTGCATATCAAAATAACTCCTCACCCAGCTCACAAATACCTACATCCAGCTTATACTTGCCTGAGAAAATATCTACCAACATTTGGGGCTCCTCAATTTAAAAACTGACTGGCTACTCTGATTACCCTATATAGTTCAGCTCAAGAACTAATAAGCCCACTCACATGTACAGTCTATTAGTTTTGTAATAACTCTTATATGCTATGAAGCCAAATATTTAAGAAAAGCTTCCAACAACAAAAACAAGAAAAGAAAATTCAAAGGTAACATATAGAAAATATAGATAACAAAATAATAGCTGAAATAAAAGGACTGAAAAAAATTCAAGGCTATTTCTCATAAGAGGACCAAGAGACAAAGATGGATAATAGGAGAGATAACAAAAGGTTAGACATTCAATGGCTAAAGAATCACAATGTTAATAACAGAGAACTGAGAAATCTATGGCTGAAAAGAGAGAATGCCCAACCAATATGACTTAAAAGACAAAGAAAAGCACATCAAGGTACATTACTGTAAACTTTCAAAATATCACAGATTAAAAAGAAAAAAAGATTTTAAATGCTGTGTGCTTATAGAGAGGAATAAAAAAAAAGAAAAGAATCAGACTGGCACTAGACTTTTCAAAAGTAATACTGGAAGCTAGAAGATAATGGAGCAGTGTTTTCAAATTCTAACTGAAAAAAGATTTTCAGCATAATTCTATATCCAATTTAACTATCCTTCAATGTTTTATGGTAAAATAAACATGAGATTTGTCAAGTCACCATATATTTAATGGTTATATACATTATCAGGAAACTTTTAGAGGATATACTGGAACAAACAGAAAGAATTTAAGATAGGGAAAAACCTGGGATCCAAGAAGAGAATATATCTAACATGGGAGAGGGGTGATGGAGATGGAAGGAAGGAAGCCCCAGGACAAGAAAACTGTGCCCCAGGCCTAGAAAGCAAACGTCCATACTGCAATAGGCACAAGGAAGGGAAGTTTCCAAGAAATAAAAGCAACAAATTACTTACTTGTACAGACAATTTTATTAAGTGGCATTTTACAAAGGTGTTGAAGGACTGGGACTTAGCTTGCAAGTCAAGAAAATCAAAACAAACGAAAAATATGGCAATTTTTAGCTCCAGGCAAAAAAAGAAAAAAAGCTATTTAAGAAAGATGATGAGATAATAGTACACTACTTGGCTAAGTAAAATTAAAAACGAAACACTAGAAAAGAAGCACATGAAAGCTATTGTATACAAAAGCAGAAAAAATGTAAGTAATTTTTACCTCTTCTCACATACTAATGTATACCTATAAAATAAGGGCTGAGGCCAAGTCCCCTCCAGGTGTACAGTTGAGAAATCCAAGGGATTAATTATCTAAAAAAGCAAAGTCTTGAATCGGGGTACTTTATCTGATCCATTCTAAATATGGTTTTAAGCCCATAAGAAACTGGCTACATGATCAGGTTATAAATGGATATTAAGGCAACTTACTTATCACCATCTTAAGGCATTCAGGATTGTCTTGAATAAGTGGTTCAGCTTGTACCGTTTTACTTAAGAAATTCTTTGATATAAGAGGAAACCTGACTTTAGCAAGGATATCAACCATAAATGGCTGGCGATTAGGTTCATCGTATTTCAACCACCTGACTGCGGCATCATAAACCTAAGAAGGAAAACAGCATAGTAAAATTCTTAGATGGCAGAAACATTTCCAATTACCTGTGTTTACTCTCACATTGAAGGGGGAGAACCTTATAAGGGGACAACTACTTATTCCTAATGTTTTATTCAGATATTTGCTTTCATCTCTGAACATCTGCCTATACTTCAGAACAGTTTACATACTGTTCTAGTGAGTCTTGTAGGCAATGTTTTTTTAAGAACCGTTATTACCTAATTTAATGATAGGGAGAATCCTGAATTTATGATTTTTTAAACAAAATATAGCTTCCTTTTCAGAATAAGATATGATATACATTGCAATGAAAAAATCTATTGGTCAACTCAAGTTTCCTATCTATCAACACATACAGGAAAACAGGTTAATTTCCTAAAAGGCTTTCCACCCCAGGAGATATGAAGGTCACCTGTGATTTTATTTCAATCTTATATGCTTGTATTATTAACTGACAGACTTATCAGCTTTCCAGAAACGTTAAAAATAAAAATTCTACTTTCAAAGTAAATTGCAGGATATTTATATAAGAATTGGTCCCCAAAATAATACTGTAGCATTCACTTAATTGCATTGAGTAAGCCCAAGTTCATTAACATTTAATTTATAAATCATTAATTTAAAGACACTGAAAACAAATTATTTCAAATACACACATATCTACCACACTGACACATGTTTGAGCTAAATGAATTAATTTTGGGGGGGTGTTAATAAAGCCCAAGATCTGATCTCCCTATGAGTTAATTTTTTGTGGGAATTGTCTTTTTTTAAAATAAACTTTTTATTTTAGAACAGTTTAAGATTTACAGAAAAGTTGCAGAGATAACGCAGAGTTCCCACATCCCCTGCACCTGGCTGTTAAGGTGTTACATTAGTATGACACATTCGTCACAACTAATGAAGCCATACTGACACATTAACTAAAGTCTATACCTTTTTTTTGGTGGTGGGAGGGGAAATTCTTTAGTTTTTATCTAATGTTATTTTTCTATTCCATGATGCCATAAAGGATACTTGGTCAGGTATTTTGTGGAATGTCCCTCAATATTTTACTCATTAGACTGGAGTTACAGTTTTTTGGGAGAACAATCACAGAGGAGACATGCCTGTCTCACTACATCAAGTGTGCATGCCTTCAACATGATTCATCACTGATATTAACCTTGACCACGTGTGGGTAGTGTTTGTCAGGTTTCTCCAAAGTTATTACTTTTTCCTTTTCCATGCTGTATATAAGTCAGTTAATTTTGATAACAGAACTGGGTTGAGTATTTTCTTTCTTTTTTTTTGGTCTATTTAGGTCCTTCAGGTCCAACCTGTTAATTTGCAAATTGATACTCTGGGCCATGAAGAAAACAGGGAAAAAGAACATAGCTTAATTCAAACTTTTTATCTTTGTAACAAAAGTAACTCAAAGCATATGATCTTATAATGCCTATATTAGTTTCCTATTACTGTTGTAACAAATTACCACAAATTTAGTGGTTTAAAATACAGAGAAGGATGTAGGGCTGAAAATAAAGTGAGTCTGCATATCAAAGTATTCCCCTACCCAGCTCCCAGATGCCTGCCACCCAGCTTACACCTCTGACAGTTTATCTGACAGTTCTGGAGGTCAGAGTCCAAAACCGGTCACAACGGGCTAAAATCCAGGTGTCTGTCTGGAGGCTCCATAGGAGAAACCATTTCCTTGCCTTTACAGCAACTAGTAGCTGTCTGCACTCCTTGGTTTGTGGTCCCCTTCCACTTTCAAAGCCAGCAACGGCTGGTCAGGTCTTTCTCACATTGGATCACCCTGACACTGCCTCCTTTTATATCCCTCTTCCACATTTAAGGATCCTAATGATTACACTAGACCCACCTCACAATCTCATCTCAAGATCCTTAACTTAATCACATCTGTAGAGTCCCATTTGCCACGTAAGGTAACATATTCACAGGTTTTAGGGATTAGGATGTGGGCATCTTTGGGGTAAACACTGTTGTGTCTACCATGGTACCCAGTGGTTATCTTTACTGAGAGGTCTCTCTCTCAAAGACCTTATAAGCACCCAGGACTTAACTTTTCCTATGAAATAGACTTTGGAATACTGTGTTAAAGAACGAATTCTCTCCTAATATGACTCTTTCCCTTATCATGTATCTAAACATGAGGTATAAGAAATCGATAAGGACATTTTTACTAAGAAAAATGTTGAGTAGTCAATTTAGTCACCTGATCCTCTGCTCTCACAGTCAGAGTGTCCTGGTTGAGAAGATGTGTCACTCGCTTGACATCAAGTTGTAGAAATTCATCAGTTTTGTAAACTTCAGTAAAATGCTGATGAATAAAGTCATCTGCAGTTGCTTTCAATTCGGGACAGTCCAGACACTCTGCTAGCACACTTATACCTAAACACAGAAAGAAAATAAAGGAATAGAAAATCATTTTTAGAACCAAGTATATACTGAAGATAAAGCATGACTTTAGGAAAATTAGACTGAATGAATTTCAAATATCTGGATCCTTTTCTGTTCCATTGATTTGCCTATTCTTGTGCCAATACTACACTATCTTATGAATGGCTGATTTTGATATTTTATAGAAGAAGCCCCCTTCAATGTTTTTCCAAATTCTTCTTAGATACTATTAAATATTTTCTCTTGCAAATAATTTCATAAATAAGCTTATCACATTCTACTTTTAAAAATCCTGATGTGATTTTAATTAGAACTGCACTAAACTTTAGGATTACTTTGGGGACAGTTGACTTCTGCAACACAGAGGAACTCCATTTAAGAACATGACATATGTTTATTTAATTTATTCAGATATACATTTATTCAGTGTTTATTCAGATTTTTCATGATCTTCAATGTAAATACACAATTTTCTTCACACAAACTCTATACATTTCCCATCTAGGCTTCTCCTATTTGATTTTTTGTTTTGGATGGAGTTTCCCCCTAATTTGTTACTTATGTTCTATATCAAGAGTCTGCAAAGTACTATTCATGGGCCAAATCCAGCTCACAGCCTATTTTGTAGGGTCAGCAGCTAAAAATGGTTTTTGCATTTCTCAAGGGTTGTTTGAAAAAAAACAACGAAGGAGAGAGGAAAGGGAAAAGAAAGAGGAAAGGAGAGAGGAGCAGGAGGAACAGGAGAAGAAGAGACAAGGACCACATGTGGCCCACAAAGCCTAAAATATTTACTATCTTGCCCTTTGCAGAAAAAGTTTGCCAACCCCACTTCTATGTAAAGCCGCTAATTATTTTGGTATGTGATTTTGAGGCAGGCCTCCTTTCTAAGTTGAATTTTTTTCAGTTCATTATATTTGATTTTTCATGTTTCAAGTTTATGTTGTCTTTAGATAATGAGTTGATTTTTAGATAATGAGATAATTATTTTATAATGATATAAAAATGTCTTCATATTTATACCATAATGGTTCTCATAACTGATGCCTGCTAACCAACTTGTCAGATTAGCTGGCATTTTCCATTTCCTTTGTAAAATTTACTCACCATCACACGCTGAAAGCTCATGGTGAAAAGTCTGCTACATCTGTATACTTCTGATATTTTTACCAAGAACTATTTCTATTTTAAGGGTTTTATGTTTGTTTTTATGGCTTTATGTTTAACATCAGAAATTGGTATTGAAATAACAAAAATGTCTTCAGAATATGTTGCTATAATTTTAAGTATTCGTTTTTCTCCTATAGCTTGCTAGCACAGTAAATTATGTTACTAGATTTCTTGACATTGAAATTACTATACCTTTGTGGCATTTTTGAAGTAAATCTTACCTGATCACAATGCATTATTTTTAATGAATAAACTTTATTTTTCAGAGCAGTTTTAGGTTCACAGCAAAATTAAGGGGAAAGTACAAGAGTCCTCACACACCTGCTGTCGCGACACTTACACAGTCTTCCTCACTATCACCATCCCACACCAGAGGGGTATTCTTTTTTATAATACAGCCATTGCTGGACTTAATTTGCTGATTTTTTTAAGCATTTATAAAAAATCAATGTTTCTAAATGAAATTAGTCTGAAGTTTTATGTGTTTATACATGCACACACACATGTTCTTCATTCAATGATGGCATTACGGTAATCCTACCTAGCAGAATGAGCTGGGAAGTTTTCTACCTTTCCTATAGATTTAGAACAATTTAAATAACATAAGCATTAATCTAATCCTTGAAAGCTTGGTAGAATTAACCCATAAAGCCTTCAAGCCTGGAGCACTAACTAGGAACAGATCTTTACTTTTTCAATTGCTTCTGTGGTTATTGGCTTCAGGTTTTCTGCTTTTTAAGATAATTTTGGTCATTGTCTTTTGCTTTCATATCCACAGTTCTAATTCTTGATGTTCTTTGATCTTTTCTTCTTGATCAGACTTGCTCAATTTGTGGCTACTTTATACTGTTCTTTGAAATAATTAGCTTTTGTTTTTCTAGCCAAGTCTATAGTCTGTTAGTTTGATTTTTCTACCTCATTAATTCATGCTTTAAAGGATATTTTCTTCTACTTTCATCGGGTGTTTACAAAATTACTTTCCTTATCTTTGTTTTTTTTCCCTGAGACAGGGTCTTGCTCTGTCATCTAGGCTGGAGTGCAGCCTCAAACTCCCAGGCTCAAGCAATCCTCCTGCCTCAGTCTCCCGAGTACCTGAGACTACAGGCATGACCCATCATACCTGGCTCATTTTTTTTTTTTGTAGAGATGGGGTCTCACTATGTTGTTCAGTCTGGTCTTGAACTCCTGGATTCAAGTGATCCTCCTGCCTCAGCCTCCCAAAGTGCTAGGATTACAGGCAAGAGCCACTCCGCCTAGTCTTCCCTACCTCTTTGAGCACAATACTTAAGTCAAGAAAGAATAATAAATTCATTTATTTGGAAAACATTTGAAGACTATAAATTTTCTTCTAAGAAATACTTTGGTTACATTCCAAAGGTTTTTTTTTTTTTTAATTTCAGCATATTATGGGTCAAAGGTTTTGATTTATTATGTGCTTATTGTCATATGTTTCTATATAGCATGTAAATTCATTTTTAATACTTTTAAAAGTATTTTTCTAATTATTAATAATTCTTCAGTTAAATTTCCAAGTTTTCAGAATGGGATGAGAGGAAACAGCTATCTTTCCATAGTTAATTTCTAGTTTTACTGCAATGTAATTAAAGGATGTGGTCTGTGTCTGTTCTCTTTTAGGTGCTCTAGATTTTCTATGGCTGGAGATCAGTATTTGCAAAACTCCAAGGGTGTCTGAAAACAATTTGTGTTCTCTGATCACTGAGTAAAACATTCTGTGATATCTATCTAAACAAGTTTGTGTTATCCAAATCCTTATTCTTTTTCTAAGCCTGATTTTTCAGATTTCTAGGCAATTCTTTGAGTTACTCACAGCCTTTCCATAAATTTCCTTTGTTTAAACCAACAACATTCAGTTTATTTTTGCTTGCAACTAAGAAACCTAACCAGTACATCCTTATTTTGAACTCTTTACTTCTCACTTAGTGGTAGTACTTCTTTCAATACTTTTCTCAGAAGGGATACAGGTGATTATACATTGTTTCCTGGGAATATCCTAGATGATGATGCCTTGAAATACAATTCTTTTTTTCTCCCCTTATCATCTGCAGACCTGTGCTATTATCTTCTAACTTCAGGTTACAGATAAAAAAGATTAATGCCCATACTGATTCTCTTTCTTTTCTAAGTAACCTGTTATTATCAGTTATCTGACGCTGCAAGATAACCTCCTCAAATTTAGTGGCTCATAATAACAAAAATGTATTATTTCTCATAATTCTATGGGTCAAGTTGTAGTTCTTCTGATCTGGGCTAGGTGGTTGTTGGGCTAGGGCTGGATGGTCTAGACTAGCTTCATTCACAGGTAGACCGGTTGGTCTTAGGGACACCAGCTGGCACAGCTTATCTCTGTCCCAAATGATCTCTAGCCTTCTTTTCATGGCAGCAGAAGAGTTCCCAGCAGCAACGGAGGGCAAGTCCCAAAGCACAAGCATTTTTCAAGCCTCTGTTCACATCACACTTGCTAATGCCCCACAGGCCAAAGCAAGTCACATGGCCACACCCAGATTACAAGGGAGGAAAACATCTCTTGATGGGAGGAGCTACAAAGTCACATCTCAAAGGGGTGTACATATATGGATGGAAAGAATTTATGGCCATTTTTTGTAATCTACCATACTGCTTCTCTCTGAAAGTCTGTAAATTCTTTTTTTATATTGATTTTTTTATTGTAGTAAAATACACATAACATAAAATTTACCATTAGTGACATTTACTACAATGACAATGTTGTACCAGCATCACCGCTATCTGGTTTCAGGACACTTTCATCACCCCACATGTAAGTTCTCTCTTGATCTTTGGGGGTGAAAAAGGATATATCTAAGTTCATTGATCAGACCAGTACTCAGTATAACTTAGTCTGAAAGTTAGTTTTTTTAAGCCCAGATAAGTCTATTTGATTTTTGCTTTTCCTCCATCTGTTCCTTCTGGAACTCCTACTTCACATTAGTGTTTCTGCATCTTCCTCCCATGTCTGTCTTTTATCTTCTCACTAATGGCTTCCTTTTCTTGCCATTTTTGTTTTGTATCATGAGGCAGCTTCCTCCATTTGATCTTCTTTAGTTTGATTTTTAGGAACATCCATTCTATTTTCAACTCAATTGAGTGTCAAAAACTGGAAAATCATGAGTTTATTCCCCTTCAAATACATCCTTTCTGTTTTTAAGTTCCCTTCCATTTCTTACAATAAATTTGCCTTACACGAATCATTCATTTTGGCTGTTTAGCTTGGTTTTCTATTCCTCAAACTATTGGGTTTCCTTTAACTTTTAATGCCCTTTGCCTGATTCCATCCACTGCCATGGGTTCCTTTAGCACTTGTGGAAGTCAGATAGTTGGAATCTTTTGGGCCAAAGAGAACTGACAGGTGGTTAAACCTAAGACAGTTCTTCAATCAGCCGGCAGTGAGAGCCATGCTAAGAACTAAACAGAAAGGCAGAAACAGTTCCCCTGGTTACCAAGCTCTTGCACTTGTCTCAACTGGGTAGGCCACTGTCTTTGTCCCAGGCTTAGCCAGAGAATCAGGCTCCTTTCTAGGCTACAGGGCTATCCTTCCTTCCAGCTTTGTAAACAATGATGACAGAAGGTATCCACAGGTAAAACTACTAAATTGTCTTCTTAGAAGCCTAAAGCCTAAGACACACTTAGCACAAACTCCCTCTAAATTCCACATTATGTTTTGCACCACCATATCTACTTCCTACCCATTTTAAAACCATTTTTTCTTCGTACTTGAATCACCCCAGTAGGACATTTAAAATACTAAAGGAGGTAGGGAAACATACTTAAACCATTACCTTCTAAAAACTTCATTAAAGTAATTACCTTTTTATAATACACTGTGTGAGAATATTTATGTAATGGGAAGTAAGCTTAAATCTCAAGAGGATAAATTTTATTGATGAATGGAGCCCCAAACTATGGCCCAGAGAGATGGAGGGACTCACACCAGAGTGTCTTTGTTGCACGGATGGGATTAGAGGCCAGTCTTTTATTTCCCAATATAGGGATCTTTTCAATACATAGACCCATGGCTTCCTTTAAAAAATTCACCTGCACAGCTGTTTCTCCTCCTGTTCCATCTAGTCCAATTCCTTTTCTAGATATTAGGCTAAGTCTTATTTTTATTCCCTTCTTCTGGCTTTTACTTCCCACTGAAATTTATTCTGCTCCCTTCCCACTTGCCTTCTAAGATCTTTCTCTCTCTACTTTCAGTGTGGGTATGTGCAGGAAAAAGTACTGTAGTGTCCAGAAGGAGGGAAGCCTAGAAAAAGGAGCGAAAGAGGAGGCCTGAAAAAGTTCTCAAGCATCTCCAAGAACCCTTCGCCCCAGCTTTTGCCTTCTTTTCACATCAGCACCCCTCATCTTTTCCCCTAGGGCAAAAATCTAAGCATTGACTAGATTCTCCAGCCTCTCTTTATACTTTCCTTGATTCTACTTTTCTTTCTTCCCTGCTTTTCTAGCATTCCTGCTCCAACCCTCTTTCCTTTATGAATCACAGCCAGGGTAGGAAAATGTTATTACAGTAGTCCCCCCTTATCCAGGATTTCACTTTCTGTGGTCCGAAAACATTAAATGGAAAACTCCAGAAATAAACAATTCATAAGTCTGAAATTGCACGTTGTTCTGAGCAGCATGATGAAATCTTGTGTCATCCTGCTCCATCCGGCCCAGGATGTGAATCATCCCTTTGTCCAGTGTATCTACACTGTATATCCCACCTGCCCATTAGCCACTTAGTAGCCATCTTGGTTATCAGACAGTCTGTGCTCGTATTGCAGCGTCTGTGTTCAAATAACCCTTATTTTACTTAATCATGGCCCTAAAGTGTAAGAGTAGTGATGCTGGCATATTGTTACAGTTGTTCTATTTTATTATTAGTTATGGTTGTTAATCTCTTATTGTGCCTAATTTATAAACTTTATCATAGATTTAGCATACATACATATAGGAAAAAACATAGGATGAATAGGTTTTGCTAGTATCTAAGGTTTCAGGCATCCACTGGGGTCTTGGAACATATCCTGCAAGTAAGAGTGGACTATTGTACAAAGATCTGGATGTTCATTCATGTGCCACTAAAGTTCATCTCTTGGTGAAAAGCATATCATATTCTAGAAAACTCTGATCAACTTTCTCTGCTTCTCCTATTATAAACTACAAAATACTTTATCAATAGCTTCAAAATGGAGTACTCTAGCAGTCCCTCAATTAGTAGCCTAGCTTATAATCTAAGATTTTTGTGTTTTCTAGAATAAAATAACATATCTGACAATGTGGAGAGGCAGCATGATACAGCAGTTAAGAATTAGGTTAACTGAATTCCAATCCCAATTCTTTCATACACTAGCTATGTGACCTCAGGCAAGTTACATACTTTTAGTTTCTTCATCAGTGACAGATCTCAGCATATCATAAGTGCCTAAATAAAAGCAAACACTCATATTTATGTTATCATATACCCTACAGCCACCATGTGCAATCCTTATTCCTTGTTCTAGATACACGAAAACTCATCATAAATTCCATTTTATATTTTAGAAAATGTTGACACAATACTTAATGAGCTTGTTGCTGTCCAGGTTAATATGCATCTCTCTAAGCTCCCCTTAAATTTCATTACTAGAAAACATCCTAGAGGACAATGTCTTTAAGGTTAAATGAGGAAACTTATAACCATGCTTTTTTTTTTTTTTGTCAAAGTACACACTGAGGATTTTTTGGAAAACAGAAATCTGATATTTCTTACCAAGACAATTTGAAGCATCAACTTGTTCTTTCAAAAAATCAACACACATTTTCTTCACAGGTTCAATCTGATACTGGTTTGCTGCATCTAACAAAGACTGAACATTGTTGCTATTCACGGAAATTCTGCAAATAAGTTAAAGTGAATATTAATTTCCCATTATTTTTTATTATTTAAATGTTACTGTAGAATGTATTCTACTAGCCCCCGAAATTAAACAAAAAATTAAACTTGAGTTAGTACGGCATAGGATCCTTAAACTCTTTCATCCTTCCAGTTTTTCCTTCTGAAGAGCATATAGCACACCAATTCATTGCAACAATGCTTTGCCATGGAAGATCTCATCATTACTTGTCTAAAACAAAAATGATCCTTTCTAACTCACCTAGCAGTATAAGCAAATTCCACAAGTTGTTCAATAATGTCAGGTTCGGCATCTTTGAGTTCTACTTCAAAGGACTTTGATTCAAGCATGTTAGCTAAAATGAAGAGAAGAAACATAAATGGCATCAGTACTACCACAAGCTTAACTGAGGCACCAGACCATTCCAGGCCATGTTAAATATGGGGAATAACAGGACAGGTCTCTCTGAAAGGAAGTATCTCAGCAATCCCAACATTATTATAATAAAGGCAAATTAATTTTTCATACTCAATATATGTCTTAATCTAAGAAAACAGTGAATTTGTATACTTCTTTAAAAAAAAAAAAAGCCCAAATAAACAGACATAAAACTAGATTTAGTTTTTCCCCAACTCCTAAAATTTAAGCACTCTTTTAAATCACTACAAGCAAAATGACTCTGATGTAGTTGAAACAAACCTACGTGAACAATGACAATTATATATATATATATATATCTGTAACTTGCAAAGCTCTATTCCTCCTAAAAACACTGGTAGGTAGCTGGAGCACCAGAGAGAAAACTTAAGGCAGATACATTATATAACCTGATCAAGCTCATAAAACAGTATTAAGTAGAGGAAGCAGGACCTGGACCCAGTTTTCAACTCCAAATCTAGGGTTCTTTCTTGTACAATATGCTATATCTCATTTTTTCTTTTTTTCAGTTTAACTTGCTATATACAATGTTGTAAGATTTATCCGCTCCTTTGCCTTTCTACTTGAGGTTAAGAAGAAAACACTGAGCATTAAAGCAGAATCTGTACCTCCATCAATAAAGGTATCAGGCCCTCAGGTCTAATGAAAGGATATTTTTCCTTTGCTCAATCATCACCTGACCATTTTCAATCACTGTCCTATGGCCTTAAGTGCTTTAAAGACTAGGAAAAATGCCATATTTTCACTTAGACTCCACCTAATTTTTATAGAAAAAGTAATGGCATGTTTTACCTTAAGATACTTACTTGTGAACATTAAGTTAAAAAAATGACTAGCTGCAGCAAGAACAACACGATGAGCAGGTATCTTTCTTTCCTGGACCATGAGGATCACATCACACAGTGTTTTCTAATCAAAAGAAAAATATATAAAATTAAAAGGGCTCACTAAGACTGGCTTAGCACATGTGCGCACACATGCCTGCTCGCCCGCCCTCTCTCTCCCTCCCTCCCTCCCTCTCTCTCTCTCTCTCTATATATATATATAAACAGCTGCTTGCCAAATGCTTTATCACTATTTTCTGTGTAAATCCAGTCTTTTTCCAGCAGAGAATTTTTTTCTAAGACACATTTAGGAAGAACTTACAGAGTTGCTGCCATATAGTTCAAAATTTGGCACTGAGTTTTCCCACCAGTAAAGAGAAAAAGTTCCTCATAATCAGAAACGAAGAAGTCTACTAATCCCTTAGGGAAACCAAAATTTTCTTTCTGATACAAATTCTAAGATATTTCTCATGGTAAGCTTTCTCTGGGACAAATTAAATGACACAGTATCAATGCCCCTGATAATTTTTCAAAACACAGCAATCTATTTTTATATGATTTTTTTTTCAATTATCTATCCTTGAGAAAATCCAGAGCATACAACTGCATTTCCCAAAAAAGTAGCTTTCATAGATCTAACTTCAAACAGAAATAACTCAGGGTACACAAAGTGGACGAACTGAATGCCCCTTCAGCAATCTTTCCTTAAATAACACTTCTCTCAAATGCACTTCTGATAGAAGCTGGATAGCAGCCAGTTTTAAATTGTGATTTCTGACCAAGGCCAAAATAGTGTCACTCTAGGCTGCTGAAAGAAGGCAGCTCTAGAGTAAATACTTCATAAAAATGTGAGGAAAATGGAATATTAAAGAAGAATATTAAAATTTACTGGAACTTTTATAGATGAATTTAAAGGAAAAATAAATGTCCTTTCTGTCAAATAAAATTTCGATTTCTTAATGAAGTTAAAGATATAATGTACAGGTTAGGCTCACAGAAACTTTGGTGCCTACAATGTATTAAGCACTGTCCTAGGCACTGGGAATATGAGGCAAATAATATATTTAGAGTAAAAACCAATCTGTCAGTCACAAATCTAAATAATGGGCTAGCAGTTCAGAGGACTTGTATTTTGCAAATTTTAAGTGCTTTACTATAAAAACTATTAATATAGTTTCTGATAGATAAATCATTACTATTTCTGATAGATAAATCATGACTTTATTACTTTGTGAATAAAAGTCAAAAATGGTAATGTTTAGAATGAGAGAGAAAATGGGCCCCAAATAGCAGGCTAAGAAATGCATAAAATTTCATTTTTACAGCTTATTTGAAGATTTTTAAAAAAATAAGGCCTATAGACTATTGCTTAGAAATTATATGCAGATTACTTACAGCTAAAGCTATTTTTATTTCATAGTGTCTTAAATTTTTATATTTTCATTTCCTTTCATATGGGGAGGGAGTACAGAGTAGGCATAGTTTTCTGGTGATTCTGTATATACCACACCAAAACATACCAAATAGCAAAACTAAGCTAACTATTTGGTTACCACCAAAACAAGCTGATCAAGTTTCGCACTGGAGAAAGAGAAAAAGAGAGAGAGAGAGAGAGAAAGAGAAGAGGGGAGAGCGGGGGAGAGGAAAGGAGAGGGAAGGAGAGGGAAGGAGAGGGAAGGAGAGGGAAGGAGAGGGAAGGAGAGGGAAGAGGAAGAAAATAGCAAGCAAATCAGATTGTATCAGATCATAAGGTTCTCACAGGGGAGGAATCTATGGCTACTGATGAAAACTTCCATAAAACACAGGGCTAGGCCAGACGCGGTGGCTCACGCCTGCAATCCTAGCACTCTAAGAGGCCGAGGTGGGAAGATTGCTTTAGCTCCGGAGTTCGAGACCAGCCTGAGCAATATAGAGACTGTCTCTACTAAAAATAGAAAAATTAGTGAGGCGTGGTGGCGTATGCCCATAGTCCCAGCTACTTGGGAGGCTGAGGCAAAAGGGTTGCTTGAGTCTAGGAGTTTGAGGTTGTTGTAAGCTAGGATGATGCCCCGGCACTCTATTCAGGGCAACACAGTGAGACTCTGTCTCAAAAAACAAAACAAAACAACACAACAACAACAACAACCCACAACAGACAGACATAGGGCTAAACCAAAATTAAGCAAAAACATTTCCAAGGCATACTCAAGAATAGTTTATAAGTGAATTCATAGGCACTGAAGGAAGTTGGAGAAATGGAGATCTTTGTAAAGCAACTGAGTTTTAGTCTAAGATTAATCTCCAGTTAGGTATTAATGTTCTGTGTGTGTGGGTGAAATGGGATAAGCCTTTTGTATCCGAATGGTACATTTACTTGACTATAATAGATTGATAATTTTCAATAATATCAATTTGGAAGAGGTGCAGTCACCGACAAGAAATGGGAAGAGATAGAGACCCAGGTAAGTTGGAGAATATGAGAGATAACAAGTCCTAGATAAGCTGAAGAGTGAGAAACCTAAAACAAAAACAAAAAAACTAACTTTTGAACAATAAAAGTTCACTGGTTAAATTTAAGAAAAAAACCCAACTTGCAATTCCTCTATTTGTCCTCTATTATTTGTTCTTTGTATTTGTTATATTTATATGCGTTATCTTCAGTCTCTTACGAACAGCATAGATTTCATCATGACTTAGTCTGAAGTTCTTATCATCTAAGATAACTTTTGGTAGGGTTTTGTTCAATCCTTCATATTTATTATAATATGCTTCATCTTATATATGCCATCTTCTTTTATGCTATTTGTTATGCTTCCTTGCTGTCTTCTTTTTAATATGCAAGTTAAAGTGCCAGGTGCTATTTTGATCAAATTTTCTTTGTACTTTTTTCTTCCTTTACGGACTCATTTATGCATCTATCAACTACTTGCTAACTGAATCCAGAAGGGCATTAATCAAATATTATTCTAGGAATGCAAGGAGAAGTCAAGAACAATGACTCTATTACTGTAGTTTATTATATAAACAAACTTATAAATATACTTAAAAGAGAAAAACTTCATGTAGAAAAACTTCAATAGATGCCAAAAGAGTGTGTGATAAAATTAAAAGTTAATTTCCTAAGACTCTTTAATAAATGAAACGATGTGTCTGCATACTGAAGTCATTTGTCAGAAATTAACAGTAAACATCACATGTAATAGTGAAACAGCAGAGGCATTATCATTCAAGTTTGAAAAAAGGTATACATATCCTTGTCGTTACCATTATTCAACACTGTTTCGGAAATTTTAGCAAATCATTAAGAAAATAAGGATAAATCAACTCAACAACTATAGAACATGAAAAGTCAGTAAAATGGCCAGACACAAATAAGATAAATATGAAAAAGCAATTAGCTACCCTACATGCAATAAGCCATAAAGGAACACAAAAGAGAAAAAATCTCAAGTTACAGCAGCAACAAGATAATTAAATATTGAGAAATAAACGTAAGAAATGTGAGGGATCTTCATTAAGTGGGAACTTGATATGTGATAAGGATACCATTTCAAAAATATTGTGAGAAGGTAGAGACCAGGGGATGTTTATGGCAGTGAAACTATTTTGTAGGATACTATAATGGTGGACACAAGTCATTATTTGTCAAAACCCATAACATGTACAACACAAAGGGTGATGTCCTAATGTAAACTATGGACTTTAATTAATAATAATGTAACAACGACTCATCAATTCTAAAACAAAAATACCACATTAATGCACGATGTTAATAATAGGCGTAACTGTGGGGTGGAAGGTGAGGGAATAAATGGAAGCTCTCTATACTTTCTGCTTAATTTTCCCATAAACCTAAAAGTGCTCTATAGAATAACGTCTATTAATTTAAAATAATGTGTTGAGAGATCAAATAGCCGAAAAAAATGTTACAGAGATAACTTAATCATTTAGGGAAAATATTAGATTCTTCACTTCTAATGTAACTCCTTCTTCCTCTGGGAAGGAAGTGTCAGTCCTTTTCTCCACCCAGCGTGAGTGGAAGAGTGACTACAGGATGGACAAGAGTGTGGTAGAGGTCACTGACCACACACAGCCAGGCCTACTGGCTCATTCTTCTTCCCTAAGTCTGCCCCCAAATTGGGACATAGCTCACTGGGGGCAGGGAAGGATTGTTCCTATTAATCAGCTGCTCTCCCTCAGATGGGGTGGGTAAGTTTAGTTTAGGGGAGAAATAACAGGAAGCCCAATTTTATGCTCAGGTCAAAGCCACATCCTTCAGTCTGTCTTCACCATTAATTTATCTGTCTCTGTGTCTACTTCTCAATTATTCAGAACCAGTAGCAAAGAGCCTCTCAAATCTGTAAGTACAGACATTCAAGCATCACAGAGACTTTGATGCAGCTTTAGTGCTTGCAAGCTTGGGGGCCTTTTGCAGGAAGATTCCTTTGGTTCTAGGAAAGGCTCACCCCAAAACAGGCAGGCACTTTAGGCATCTGTTGGTACGATGACCTTTTGCTCTTTATTGAGTTTGCCAGTCAGGACTGTAAAAGGCAACAAGGTCCATGTAAGCTCTAAAGCATTTTATGAGATTTTAGCTTTTAATAGTATGTGCTCTCACTAGTAGAAGGCATGCAATCAACAGCCCCAAATTCTATTCTTCATTGTATCCCAAGGAGAGGACTAAGGAATGACTAACCCTTGGGTTTATGTGGCTTGTCTACAAGGTTCTACAATCAGTCCTTCCCTGAGTGATTTCAAGTTGCCAGTGGGTATAAAACCCTTGAGCAGATTGTAGATTCAACTATATAGTTGGGAGGTAGATTTAAATCACTGAAAAGATAAAGGGAAATGGGGCCCTTATTATATATATAGGATAAATCATCTTGAATTGACTTACTAGAAAATTCTCAACAAAGCCATAATAAACCCAAAGGTTGAGAGAAAAAAAGACCTCTAGGAATCATGCTTGTTCAGAAAAGCAAAGAAAAGCAGGATGAACTTAAACATATATACAATCAGAATAAAGCAAGTGGGAAAGTGAAAGAAAAACAAGGGAAGACTCCCAGAGTAAGTGACAGGGGGGATTTCCTTCCTTAAAGGAAATGTATAACAAGCCAGGCCTAATAGCTTTGAATAGGAAAGGAGATACATTTTGGTATAACTGCCCTTGGAGAGATGGGATTAAGAAAAAAAGAGCTAATTTTGTTGTTATTCATTCAAGGAAGGTGTTATGGACCAAAGAGGAATGGAAGAAGAAAGTAAGAATTTAGGAGCAGATTAAAACAGCTCTCTCGGAAAAAGCCTGGATCTAAGAAAATTTTATAAAATTCCCCTTAAAGCTAAAGAAATTTTTTAAAAACTTAGAGGACTTCCCTTTAAGAGTGGGACAACCATAATGGGTGATTAAATAAGTTCTGACAGATCTGAAAAGGAAAATCAGTAATAGAATATTTCTTGCATTATTAAGTAATTTTCAAGGTGATATTGATGGGAAGACAGGTGTGATATATATTACAGCGGAATGCAGAAGTTTGTGGAACTAAGACTCTGAGGGAGAGTACTAGATCACATTAACGGGAAGTCAAATAACCCTAAAATAGCCCAGTCCTAAGGTAGATGCTGGACTTCCCATAATAGGAATTAACTTTCTGAGGGTGGTGAAGGCTGGCAGTAACTGAATCAATCCTGAACACGTGGAACCTCTTATTTTCCATGGGAAACTCTGTAGGAAAGGCATTAGAGGAAGTAGTACAATATGTCATCAAAACAAACATCTGGGCACAAAATCAAAAGGAAAGGAAAAAGAAGGAAAGTATTCTAACCTAAGAAATGTTCTACATGATATAGAAAGGAAAAGATCAAACTTAAGCAGGTTAACAAGTCAGCTGGGGCTGCCTAAAATGAACAAATGTACAACAGAGGAAAACTGGACACTAGAGACATATCCCATTTTGACACAAATAGGTAACAGAGAGGAACATGTTTGCTGCCACTGAGTTTGCAAGGCCTTGAAAATTCAAATATTGAGGAAAGGCAAGGTTTGAGGAGCATGCTGTAAAGGCCATATTGGTCCCTATGGAATAATAGGCCTTAAAGGAATGTTAAGGTCATTCTTCGGCTGAGACAAATGGAGAGGAAAGGAAGAAAGACTCCTCCAAGAGACAGGACGCATACATGAGCAATTTCACAGCACGACAGGATCATAATGGGGACACAAAGGTGCAGAATAACCAGGAAGATCAGAATTGTAGAGAATAGAAGGCCACAAACTGCTCTGCAGAACTGCCTGCTACAAATGTGGATTACTCTTCCCTTCAAAAGGAGGGAGGGCTTTGTCACTAGACAGAACTCAATCATTTCAGCACTGGGTTGTCAGAAAGACGGGGTTCAAAAAAGAAATTAAAATCAAGCTTTAAATGTGCAGTGTGGACAAAAGGGCAAGAAAGGGAAATTCTAGGAGACCTGATGGCTGAATATATCACTGACTCTGGAAAATTTCTAGCAATTACCCAAGAAAAATAATGTGTCCTATGCTTGACAAGCATCATTATGTATAGATGAACTCTCTTCTATAGATGGTAAATAGTGCCCCTATTAGCCTCTTGCTGGATGTTTCCTCCCAGCTGAGTTCAGTCTATAGATTACAGACAGCCAACACAGACTAGCAACTTCAACCTGTCAAAGCCAAAAGTCAAGAGCTTCTTTTTTTCTTTGGGAGATTTGCTTACATCTTTTTAGGTCTGTGGGGGTAGAGCTGATGCTGTGCTAATTTTAAGAATCCCAAGGACCCTCTGACATACTGAAAAAGTATGTCACCAATTACCTTGAAATTGGAGAAATTCAGCTGTGGAGGTGCTAAACTAACTAAATCCTTTCCAGTGGAAGATAGCCACATTGCAGCTGCTGAAGAAGCTACCCTGACTGTACCCAAACATTTAAGCAAATATTTTTTGGCTGAAGAGACTGAGAAATATAAGAAACCAGGGGGAGCTGATATTTGGAATTCAACTGCCTTTAATTTTAACGCAGAGGGAGAGCATAGATGTGGGAATTTAATAATGAGAGGGTTCAAAACAATCAAATTTGGGGGATTTTATGTTGCTAACACGGAATAAGACAGAGCGCTTTAACCCATCACTGGTTCACTGCACAGTATCTGCAGAGCTATGAATGACACCTTGGCTTAGAAAAATTCAAGATGGGGAACGGCAGTAAACTTCCAGTCTGCAGTGCTACCTTAATGGATATTTACCTATTTCAAAGCTTCCTAGGGTAAAAATTTAAACAATGTCCTAAGCTGGTCTTTGGAGGATAAACAAAAGAACAGTTACTGGTAGAGGAGATCAGACACATAAGCATTTAAAATAGAACAAAGCATTCCCTGTGCTAGTAAGAAAATAGAAAACCCAAGACAAGGCAAACTTGGAAATAAGAACTTATGGCTACTTGGTCCAGCTAACTTGTGTTGGGGCTTTAGGGTAGGGCTATGGTGTCTGAATCCTACCGTTTGACCCTCTGTGGCTTTCAACTCAGGGAGTTTATATAAGAATCAATAGCCAAATGAGACATCACCTTATTGATCAATGAGGCAACACATTATTGACCAAAGGTCAAGTACTTGCTAATCTCGCATATACAGTGCTTCTCTAGTAAAAGTTGAAAAATGAAGTTTTATTTGAGAAGCTGATATAGATACGCCTTTTAATCACCCCTGCATATCCCAATAATCTAAATCTTGATATTTGCATATTTGTATGTCCTCCCAAGGGAAAAGAGAGAGAGAGAGATGGTTGGGCCCAAACCCAGCTTACGGAGTCCATCATAAGACACATCTTACCTGTCCTATTTAGCAGATAGAGCCCTTAAATAGAAGAATGTAGTTCTTAACAGAGTAACTTCAACATTAATAAAACAGCAATGTCTTAAATTCTAAATTAGATTAGCAACTACTCTTTCATTGGGCAAAGTTAGGAAGTGAGACAGATAGGACCTCAAGATATCCCATTTCCTTTCTTTTGAGTCAAAGTCAGAAACGTTCTCCTCTTCCAACTCCCTCAGTCTCTTTACCTCTGCCTCCAACACCACATACAGACAGATACACACACACACACACACACACACACACACACACACACACACACACACACACACACACACACACTCTCTTCTCCTTCCAGGAAAAAGCCTTTTATTTCAGTGCTTTTCAAACCTTATTTATGTAGCAGAATCCATTCTCAAATGAGCTGATCTCATATAATTTATACAGACAAAATAGTTTCCCTGTTGCCAGAAAAACAGCCTGGCAACCGAGAAATGGAAGAGGTTGCCCTCAATATTATGCTTCATGATTTACTTACAAAAATTTTGTTTCTGATTTCAGCAAACGGTCTGTTAGTGGCTTCTGTTAGTTTAGAGATTTGGGGACCTAAAAGAAGAATGGTTAAACCAAGCAATATAAAAATGTTTCCTCTGCAACCTGCCCATTTTGTCCTCTTTATTTTTACCTCCTGTTCAGGTAAAAACAAAAGATAGAGCTCTGAAGGCCAGGTTATGGATGAATATTAATTATAAATTCATGACAACTTCAATAGAAACTTCGAAAACATTGTCAGCCCTCAAACCATTTCTGTTCTTCACGAAGACTACTTTCTTCAACCTCCAGCTTCTTCCACCTCCATTTCAGCAGATGATCTCGTCTCCTATTTCTCAGAGAAAACAGAAGTCTTTGGATAGAAACTCCTTTATTCTTCTGATTCCAAACATACCTACCTACCAATCCTCTCCTTCCCACTTCTTATGGAAGAAGAACTGTATCACATTTACTTTGGATCTCATCTCAGGAATTATCTATCAGTTACCCATTCTGTCTCATATATATTCAACCTCTACATCTAAAATGGATTTTCCCACTAGTTTTTAAAGGCACTTATCTATCACTTCTCAGCCTTTTGGCTAAGATCAAGTGTAAAGCCACTCATCTCTCTCCCATTTAAACAAATAAAACCAAACAATCAACCTTCATTTGACTCCCTTATTCCCTTCAGGGCCAAATTTCTCAAAAAAGCTGTCTCAATTTCCTCATATTCTACTCACTTCAGCTCACACCTATCTGACTCCCATCTGTCTCACAATCAAAATAACTCTCACTGCAGTCAACAAACCCCTCTGTGTTCCTACTGCTATAAAAGCATTTTTAGTTTTAATCTTATTCTGACCTCTCAATGGCTTCAAAATTTGCAGTTATGCTGCTGAGTGCAGCACCTTAGATAGCTTGGCCATCCTGACTTCTGTGATCCTCCTTCTGAAACAATTTCTTCCCTGATTTTCAAAACTCTCATTTTTCTATCCTTCTGGCTGTTCCTTTTTCATCTCCTTTACAGGCTTATTCCCTAGTCTTTATTCTAGACTCTTGACTCCCCACAGCTTCAATCAAGAAGTTATCTTCCATATGTAGATAATTCAAAGTTACATTTCTAACCCACAACTCTCCAGACCTGTCAACTTGTCATATATGAGTCAATGTCCCAATGGCATCACTAACTAAACATATCTAAAACACAAATTACGAACCTTTCCCCAATACTTCGATCCTTCTTCAATACCTTCTCTCAGTGAATAGTTCATCCTTCATCTAGTTATGTGTTCTAGAATCCTTGAGGTCATAAATGACACCCTGTACTGAATCCCTCAGTTTCCAATCAACCATTAGCATCACAACAGAAACAAAAATAGCTACATTTATTGAGGTCTTACTTGTTACCAGGTTATATTTTCAGTTATCTTAATTTGGTTATCTAATTTGGTTATCACAATCACACGTGGTAGTTATCATCACTAAGTCCTGTTGATTTTACCTCCTAAATCTTTTGAATATATCATCTTTTCTTCATTGTTATTGCTGCTTGCTGCCATCATCACCTCAGTCCAAAGGACCATAATGTCTCACTGGACTACTGCAACAATTGCCTATTTGGTCTGCCGGCACCACTCTGAGAGTTCCCTAATTTATTCACCAGAGTAGTAAGCCATCTTTTTCAAAAGAAAAACAGACATTACCTATCCACCCCTACTCGCACACATACTTACATTTTGGAATAAGGGCAAAACCCCCTAATCTGACTTATGAAGCTATGCATGGGCAGGTCTCTAGCTATTTCCCCAGTTACATCTGATACCATCTTCCCCCTCATGTTCTGCGCTCCAGTCATGCTGTCCTTTAATCAGTCTCCAACTCAGAGCCTCTGCATATGTTTTTCCCTCTACATAAGAAGTTCTTCCTTCTTATCTTTACCTAGTTAACACTACTTTTATTTCAGCTCCCAATTACCGCTTCCTTAGGGAAACCTTCCTGATGGTCAAATCACCTATGCATACGCCCTCCTTGTATCATGTTATTCTCCTTAATAATACCTACCACTGTCGCAATTTTACACGTATTTCTGTGATTACTTGACTCTCACTTTCCTATTAGACTATAAACTGCCTGAGGATAGGGACTTTCACGTTTTGCTTACCACTGCTACCCCAGGCTCCAGCAAAACAGTGGGTTCTCAATAAGTATTCACTTGAATGACTGAGCTAGGAAGCCAAACTGAAATAGGGGAATAAGTAAATGGTGAGTAAAGAAAGGTAGTGATTTTACCTAAAACTTTTGGTTTTAACATGAGCAGAGAGGTATTATTTAGAGGGTAATGTCGAGACTAAAAATAGGGGGATGAATTTGTTGGTAGTTGCTTGGTTCAAAAGCTGGAGAAGTTAAAACATGTGTAAATGCCAAAGGCAAGAAACCAGTAGAGACGAAGATACTCAACAAAGATGGAATAACCAACAGTATAACTTTTCTGAGGCTGGTATCCAGGAACCCAAAGCCTAGGTAGAAGTACTAGCCTTAGATAGAAAAAGAGGTAGCATCTCCATTGTAGCAACACGAAAATAAAAAGGGAAAGTTCCAAAATAGGTTTATAGGTTTGGTGGTAGAAAGTTAAAAGTTAGATAGTTCTAGGCTGGGTGCGGTGGCTCACGCCTGTAATCCTAGCACTCTGGGAGGCCGAGGTGGGTGGATCATTTGAGCTCAGGAGTTTGAGACCAGCC
>CAUYSK010012923.1:0-29733 GCA_963575035.1 Avahi laniger
CCAGAAATTGGCTGTAGAGCTGCCCTTTGCCCCACTTTTAGATGGTGCCTGCATGTTGTTCAGAACCATCTATAAACCAAGTCCAAGTTTTCTTTTCCTATAAATTAATTATTTATCATGAGGGAGCTCCCTCTAAAGTCATAGGTACAGGGTGGGAGAGAGAAGGTAGTGTAACAGGAGTGGTGAGTACAGGCATTTGGGTCCCTTTTCCACATAACCTACTTGTCCCTTCATGGCCTGTTCAGAACTGTTCTCCCATGTATCACTTCCATATAACAATGAGGTATTCGTGTGCTTGCCAAACTTTATGGTTTGGTGGGTCATATAACATGTAATTCATGATAGTTCAGGCTTTATAGTAACTTGGTGCCCATGGTTAAGCTTCTAATCTCTGCTAAAGCCCAGTAGCAGGCCAAGAGCTGTTTCTCAAAACAGAAGTAGTTATCTTCCCAGGATGGCAAGGTGTTGTTCAAAAATCCTAAGGACCTGCACTGCAAATCATCTATAGAGGCCTACCAAATGTTCCAAATAGCAACCCTTTCTGCCACTGACCCATCAAGCACCATTGGATAGGCTGGATCATATGGCTCAAGTAATAGAACAGTTTGCACAGCAGCTTGGATCTGTTGCAGAGCTTTCTCTTGTTCCAGGCCTCACTAAAAACTAGCAGCTTTTTGAGTCACTTGGTAAATGAGCTCGAGTAACATGCCCAAATAAGGAATATGCTACCTGCAAAATCCAAAGAAGCCCACTAAGTGTTGTTCCTCTTTTATGGTTGCTGTAAGGGCCAGATGCAACAACTTATCCTTCACATTAAAAAGGATATCACAACAAGGCCCACATCAATGGATGCCTAGAAATTTCACTGAGGTAGAAGGCCTCTGAATTTTTCTTGGACAAAAAAATTGTCCCACCCTATATCACACAAATGTCTTATGAATAATGTAGAGTTGTTGCAACTTCTTGCTCAGTAGGCCCAACCAGCATAATGTCATCGATGTAATGGATTAGTGTAGTATCTTGAGGAAGGGAAAGGTGATTAAACCCCTGTGAACTAAATTATGACATAGGGTTGGAAAGTTGTTAAGCCACTATAGTAGGACTTTGAAGGTATATTGCTGGCCTTGCCAGTTGAAAGAAAACTGCCTCTGGTTGTCCTTATTGACAAGAAATGGGGAAAAAGTCATTACCTAGATCAATAGCTGCATACCAGGCACAAGGGAATATGTTAATTTGTTCAAGCAATAAAACCAGATTTGGTATAACAGTTGCAATTAGAGTCATAACCTAGTTAAGTTTTTGATAATTCAATGTCATTCTTCAAGATCCATCTGTCTTCTGCATACTCAAAATACGAAAGTTGAATGGGAATGTTGTGGGAATCAACACCCCTGCATATTTCAAGTCCTTGAACATGGATGGCACTAATCTCTGCAATCCATCCAGGGATGAAACTTTGCTTCTGATTTGCTATTTTCCTAGGTAGAAGCAGTTCTAATGGTTTCCACTTGGCCTTCTTCACCATAATAACCCTCAATTCACAGGCTGAGGAACCAATATGGAGATTCTGTCAGCTGTTAAGTGTGTTTATTTCAATTATGTCTTTTGGAATTGGAGAAATAACCACAGGATACATTCAGGGATCCATTGGACCCACTGTGAGATGGACCTGAGCTAAAATTCTGTTGATGATCACCTGACCCCCATAAAGTCCTACTCTAACTGGAGGACCATAGTGATGTTTTGGGTCTTCTGGAATCAATGTTTATTTAGAGGCAGTGTCCAGTAATCCCTGAAAGGTGTGATTATTTTCTTTTCCCCAAAGGTAAAGGCCATGGATACCCTTGGGGGAGGATGTGAGAAAGACTAAAAGTATAAATTTTGGATACTATACCAGAGTTTTCTATTGGGAAGATGTAGCCACTATTTAATTCAAAGGGTTCTGGGTCTATAAAAAGGCTCATTGAGAAGCCATGACTCTCTGTGTTTATGATCCAGGTTAGACTTTTATGTACTTGAAATAGAACTTTTCTACTTCTACAGATCAAGTAAGATTTTAGTAGGCTTCCTATGTGTTTCACTTCTAGAAATACCATGATCAACTAGCAAATACCATAGGTCTAAATAATTCAGATTATTCTGATTGTTATCTTGACTTTGCTATCCATTACCATGACTATATCCACCTTGTCTTTGGTGGCTAAGTGTTGCCATTTAGGCCTGCCACTCCAAAATCCAATTATTCTCACTGCATTTAGGTTTCCTAATTTAGCGACTGAAGTTCTCATTGTGAGGTGTGGCCTACAGAGAAGAGCAATCACAGAGCTCTTCAAAGATGTCAGGCCTCCACTTACAAATTTATTTCTCACATTTATGGTAAAATATGTGTTCTGAATCCTTCCAGTGTGGGTAAGTAGGTCTTAAATAATAAATCCATTCTAATATTTCAATTTCCCTAATCCTTTAAATATCTTCCTCAATGTTAAACCAAGGCAGGTCTAGTATTTCCAACACATTCATTGCAGGTTACCAACTGGTCCATGTTTCAGCCAATCAACTAATCTTTTAGAGCCCTTTGTAACTGGTCAAGCTGTACCATTAAATGCAAATCTCTGCTCAGTGAACCTATATTGATAAATCAGCCTGATCCAACTTTATGCTCCTTCCACCATTATTGCACACTGTTAATATCCATTCCCATATATGCTCTCTGCATTTCTTTCAGTATAAATTAGAAAATTCAAGTAATTCTTTTGGAAAGTAGCCTTCCTCATGGTTCACAGTTTGTACCTCACCTATAGGGGAAACTGGCTGGAATGTGAGTCTAATTATACATCTGGAAGCAAGGAGGTGTGGTAGTGATGAATCCTAAAGAGACTCAGTATTGTCTTCCATTGTATCAGAAGATGTGATTATAGTGTCCTCAATCAGTGTAGGGTTAATCTCTGAGACAGGGGTGGAGAGGGTACTCAATTTGGTGTGGGGAGACTTCGTCAACTGGCAAAGAAGGTTTATCAGGATTTAGGAGCTCAATGTCCCCAGCTTCTTCAGGGTCTCCCCACACCTCCCTATTCCAACTTTCAGGATTCCATTCCTTCCCAATCAATGCCCTTGCTTTAACAATAAACATAGTATGAGACTGGGAGTTCAACTTGCATTGTATTTCAGCCAGTTGTGGGATGAGAGTCTTGATCTGATTTTCAGCAGTCTCAGCCCTGCAGATATAGGAGATGAGACTCCTTCAGGAAATATATAGAAGCTTTCAGCTCATTTATGCAGCACTTGACCTGGGATTTGAATTCCTAAATTTTTCTTTTCTTTTCTCCACTTTATCCAGTGATACTGGGAGTAACTAGTGAATCTTTTTATATTTGAGAGATTACCAAAAGTATTCAAAAGTATCGGATACACAGTCACCCAATTACTAATAAAAGGTTGATAAGGAACATTCAAAGATAATATTTTGTGTATGCCTATTGCCAGATTATGCCATGGACTATCAGAGCTTTTACTACTGGAAATAATGATTAGAATCTTTAAATCTAATCGTAAGAGAGAGTCAATTTCAGAAACTCAAAAATCAATTGAGAAATCTCATTCTTGAAATTTCTTTCCTCTAGATCCCACTTTCAGTACCCAAATCCATATTACACATAGTTCTTTGGAGAAACAGAACCAATTAGAGATAGGTAGGTAAGTGGGTAGATAGACTAATTATAAGAAATTGACTCACATCATCATTATGGAGGCTGAGAAGTCCTAAGATTGCTAGTTAGAAAGATGTAAACCCAGGAGAGCTAGTGGTATAAGTTCTAGTCTGAAGGCAGGAGAAGACTGATTCACCAGCTTCAAGCAGTGGCACAGGTGAAGATATTTTCTCACTCAGTTTTACTTTAAGTCTTCCAGTAATTGGATTAGTCCCACCCACATTAGGAAGGGCAATCTGCTTTACTCAGTCTGTATATTGATTCAAATATAAATCTTACCTAGAAACACTCTGACAGACACACCAAAAATAATATTTATGTACCCAAATATCTGGGTATCCTATGGTCCAGTGAAGTTGACACATAAAATTAGCCATCACAGGAGCCATGGAGCTTAAATGACATTGTGAATTCCTTACTGAATAGGTAATGCACTTAATATCAATTCAATGAATAATATTAGAGTTCTGCTAGGGGCATATGGCCAAATACTTAGGGGCATCCACAAACATGGAAAAAATACTTATGAATCAAATATTTGATAAGGGACATGATCCAGAATAAAGAACTCCTACAACTGATCATTAAAAGAAAAATAAACCAATTTAAAAATGGTCAAAGGATCTGAATAGTCATTTCTCCAAAGAATATATACAAATGGAAAGATATAGCAATAAGCATATGAGAAGTAGCATAACAATATTAGCTGTCAGGGAAATGGAAATCAAAAGCACAATAAATCTTACTTCACACAAACCAGGATGACCATAATCAAAAAGATAAACAATAGTGTAGGTAGGGAGGTAGGGAAATTGGAACCTTATATATTGATTGATTGTAGAACTCTCACATATTGATGCAGCTGCTTTGGAAACCAGTCTGGCAGTTTCTCAAAATGTTAAGCATTGAGTATTATATGACCCAAGAATTGCTCTCTTATATGTATACCCACAAGAAATGAGAACATATTTCCACACAAAAACTTGTACATAAATATTCATAGCAGCCTTATTCATCATTGTCAAAAAGTAGAAACAACCCAAATGTTCATCAGCTAATGAATGGATAAACCAGATATGGTATATCCATGTAATGGAACATTATTTGGCCATAAAAAGGAATGCAGTATTACTATATGCTACAATATACATGAACTTGAAAACATGGTAAGTGAAAGAAGCAAGTTGTAGAAAATACATATTGTATTTAGTATTATTCCAATTATATGACATGAGCAGTATATGCAAATTATGGATACAGAAAGGAGATGATGAGGAGGAGGGAATAAAGAGTGACTGCTAGGGCATATGGGATTTCTTTTGGGGTGATGAGAATATTCTGGAGTTAGATAGTAGGAATAGTTGTACATTGTGAATTGTCAGGTAAATGACATCCATTACCACTTTCAGAGCTAAAGAATCTCACTGCATGGAGGATAGTGAAAATAATAACATAACCACCAGGAACAGCGGTCCTAAGATGTCAATCCACTGCATGGTTTGCAGTGTGTGGTTACCAATCAAGACACAGCTCACACAGGCACTGGAAGGAACACTGTTTTACTCACATACAGAAGAACAAAACCAGCTTCAATAATTAGCATTGGTCTCCAATATTCAGTGGAAGTCCTTCATAGCAATCACAGGGAAATTATTTACACATGCCCCTCTTGTGCTAGAGGTGAAGGACCCCATTTCATTTGCACCAGGAACAAATAGCAGTGGGGTTGGCCCAGTGTCATGTGACACACTTCAGCAGAACAAAAAAATACACATCAAACCTGGAAAAGTGAAAGATATTGCTAAACAAGGTTATATGTCTATCTCCTGTTGCAAGAGTTTTTAGCTCTGTTAAGGAACTATTTCAAGCCTGAGACACATTCTTTGCAATTATGCAAGAGTCTGCAGGATGCCCATGACTGCCTTTCCCATGATCAATATACAGTATTAAAAACCACTCAATTGCACAATATAAATGGTTAGATTTTATGGCACATAAATTATGTCTTACTAAATCTGGTATTAAAAATAATAAAAATGTTTGTGGGCAAATAAAGGAAGTAAGACATAATAGCATCATTCCCTGTCCTCAAAGACATTGCAATCTGATGTGGATTATGTAGGCAAGTAAACAAACAGTTATATGTTTCTTGCTCTGAAACTATTATGTGCAATTGTTAGGGGATCATAATATCATATGCAAATATTTTGTAGAAAAATATGAAAACAATGTTGGTGACACATTTAATTGTTAATAGCTTAATGTATTAGAGTATACCAAGACAAAAACATCCCAGTAAGTATACAGTCAAATAAATGTGGGGCTTAGGTGCTTTCCTGTCACCATAAGCTGAAATAGAGCATTGTGGGTCCATTTTAATTTATAATATATCTGCTATCTTAAAGATTTTCTCTGACTCCCCAGTAAATTTTTCACCTAGTGCTTTAATCCGATATACATTCGTACTAGTTTCTAAGATTATGGAGAGCATTTGTTCACCATCTTTCACAAAGAAATTTTCATATATGAAGAAAAGATAATATAGTTTACCTTACACTTCTATTTTTATATAGAGAATAGATTTTCCCCTCTTGCTTAGATTAAACTTGAAGAAAATTAAATGAAGAAGAAAAAATTTAAATATTTTAGATTTTATGTTTTAAAAAAAACCTTTAAGGAGAACTAAATTCAAGGTCAATCTGTCAAAATATTTTACATTTCGTAAAATAAAATAGCCTAAAGTATATTATTGTTATTTTAATTATTATTAATGCTTGCAAAAGCTAAGCACTTTGCTAAATACTTTGGTTGGATTATGTCATTAAACTGGGTAAGTATTACCAATATTATTGTTCCCATTTTAGGTTGATGAAAATAAGATTAAGAGACATCTAATAATCTGTCCAAAGTTACAGCCAGGATTCACATACAAGGGAGTCAGGACCCTAGGCTTTTATTCATTGCCTATTCCAATTTTTACTCAATCATATATACTATATTATATCTTATTTTAGTATACTATTCATAAAAGACCAAAAAAGTAAAAAATAATAGCTATAAGAGGAGCTCATATTTATATTAAATCCACATAGTATTAAACACTATGCTAATAAGTTTATGGTACTATTTAATTGAATTGCATAAGGAGGTTATCATATTTAATAGGACTTATATTAATATTAATGAGTATTGTAAAACTAAATTCTATCATTAATGATGGCATGATGATGGTGGTAACAAAGTTGAAGGAAAAGGATATGTAGATCATTATGGAAGCAGGGCTCTACCTCTGATTTCAAAAGTTTAATTGTTAATTTAAGTGCTTAGCAGGAAGCTTACTGTCTATCAAGTATGTTTTAATGGAAATACACCATAAGTTTTTTCCTCTGTTTGAAGAAAGAAGATGAAGGGCAGCCTGCGCAGTCTTTTTTAAAGGTTTCTCTTTACCGCTTTATATCTTGTAGCTATAAAGCTTTGTCTGAAGACCAAACTTTATTCCAAGGAGGGATCAATTTTCATTTTTTCTAGGTTATCAAAGAGGTTTAAGAGTAGATTAAGACCTTACCCAAGTAGTTTAAAGACACTTTCATTGTGGGCCTTATATTTTCCTGTTTCTCCTTGTCATTACTCAAAGTAATAAGCAAATATTTGAGATCCATTTCAGACATCTTATTAGGGTACTTACTTAGGTCAATGATATTGGACTCTACTCTCAAATATTTTACAGTTTTTACAGTTTTGTTTGTTTATTCCTTTGTTTCTTTGTTTAATTTCTTCACCTATAATAAGAAAATTACCTGTGGTTTAATTCTGTGATTAGTTCCATGTTGCATATGATCTATTTACTATTTCTCTACAGTTCAATCATGAGCAAAGATAAGCTTTTCTATATTTCATTTAATGTAACTTTAAGAATGATTTGATAAACTTTACAATATAATTTGACATACATCTGGTGTAATTGCTCTTGAAAGCTTTGGCTATATTTTGGCCCATATTGGCAAATAAATAAAGTAAATAGACTTGGTGTGTGAGGAGGGGCTATAAACTAACATTAGAATAAATACAGATTAATTGCTCCAAATGATGAGTTTTAGAATCAGCAACATTTTGAGATATTATCTTTTTTCTTGTAAATATTATTCAACTTCACAAGGAAAATATATAAAAATGGAGTGGCCATTACCCCAAATATTCTTTTATATAGTCAGAATCAAGAAAGAGTATCAAGTGGAAAGTGGGGATAAGCCCAGGCTGCCTAAAGAGTTTAAGTGTTTAAAATGCCATAGTACATCAAGATGTCTCCATGAAGCCATCTGTATAGGTTCAGTTGCTTCCCTTTTAGAAGGAACAGCAGCTCAGCTCAAAATGGCGTATTTGGCTCACATTTTCCTACTTCAGGCATAGATGGATCTTGCTCTTCATACAATGTCAGTCCATATATTGAATCTCATTGGTTCTGAATTACACGATGGTTTCTCCCACCTATCTTCTATCCAATCACTATGGCTAAAAGAATTACATGTTCTGATTAGCCAGCTCTAGATCTGTGATCATTCCTGGAACCAATGCCACATAGACTCTATGGACTACTAATTAATGACATTTTGATCCTCAAGAAAAATTGGATTCCTAAAGAGGAAGATGAATGAATGCCAGATAGTTAAAAAAACAAGTGTCTACTAAGCTCTGAAAAATAAAAGCACTAAACATTATACATGATTTTATGATTGGTAGAGAAAGTGAGACAAGATCTGTTATTGCAAATCTGTCTACCATCATTTTAGTTAAAAATGTATTCGGAGTGCAACTTCTGTGGAAAGCAATATGGAGATACCTTAAAGAGATACAAGTAGATCTACTATTTGATCCAGCAATCCCGTTACTGGGCATCTACCCAAAAGAACAAAAGACATTCTCTAAAAAACACATCTGCACTCGAATGTTTATAGCAGCACAATTCACAACTGCAAAGATGTGGAGACAACTCAATTGTCCACCAATACATGAGTGGATTAATAAAATGTGGTATATGTATATCATGGAGTATTATTCAGCTATAAGAAACAACGGTGATATAGCACCTCTTGTATTCTCCTGGATAGAGCTAGAACGCATTCTTCTAAGTGAAGTATCCCAAGAATGGGAAAAAAAGCACCACATGTACTCGCCAGCAAACTGGTTTCACTGACCAACACCTAAGTGCACATATAGGAATGACATCTATCGGGCACTGGGCAGATGGGAGGGGGGAGGAGGATAAGGGTATATACATACCTAATGAGAGCGATGTGCACTATCTGTGGGATGGACACGCTTCAAACTCTGACTCGAGAAGGCGGGGGGGCAAGGACAATGTATGTAGCCTAAACATTTGTACCCCCATAATATGTTGAAATTAAAAAAATGGGAAAAAAGTGTATTTGGGTAAATGAACCTCTCTTAATCAACTTCTAAGATAATCTAGAACAGCAGCATGGCTTGATTACTCTTCTTTTCTGTCACGTATCATATTGCACAGCATTCTGTTCTTCATCAATTGATTAAATTATTTTTGGATCTTACTGTTGCAGAATAATTTTCTTAGATATTGTGTATTAAAATAACCTGATCAATTTATTACTTTTCTGTTAGTTTTGTTTTATTTCTTAATGGGAAATAATATACTTTGGAAGCAGAAAAGGAACAAAACAGTTGTATTTAAACATATGGTTTTAATAGTGTTTCCTAATTCTTCTATGTAGTCAATTATTTTAATTTCAAATGGAATATAATTTAAAAGATGCTTTGAGAAGCCTTATTAAAAGGAATTACTAAATAGTAGTGCAGGCCTTGGTAACATAGCATTAACAAAAAGAGAAATAATTAAGCATAAAAAAAAAACTATTCATGAAGCTTTGTTCCACACCACACAACCTTACATGTTTACCTGCTCTGACACCATTTAACAGTTGAAAAATTATTTCCTAATTCCCTTCTATTCAAAGACTCATCAGGGCCCTGCTGACAGAAACCATATGCCAACATTCAGGGCATAATCTCTTCTCAACATATCATTTTCTTAATTTGTTCCATTTGCAAAGCAAATCACAAATTGACCTTTTAAATGAATAACTACTCTAAAATGGCCTTAAATAATATAGCTGATGAATTACCTCTCTTTATTCCACATCTTTAGCCTGATCATTTTTGTTCTGACATCTCCCAATGTTCCCTGTTACTGAAATATTCATGCTGTTCATTCAGTCTTCTCTGGATCTATATAAATTTACTTTACTCATATGAATAGCTGGAAGGTTAAAAAGATAATATTTATCTTTGTAAAAGGTGTTTATGGTGAAAACATCAAGTTAAATTTGCTCTATTCATTTCCAACCTACCGTTCTGCTCTCCTTTCCTACCAGATAGCACCATGTGAATTATATTCAAGCTACGTTTAATTTTTTGTCATTTTCCTGTCCACCATATTCTTCCGAAGCATTTTCTGCATAGGCCAGCATTTCATCAGGTAAATGTTTCTTGAATTCTGGTGGAATCCCTTTTCTAAGGTTTCTAGAAAATTGAGTAATCTTTACTCAATTAATCTAAGCCTTAGAAAATTAAATAATCTTTATTCCTGAAGATATCAATATTTTTCATAAACTCGTATGCCAGGCCATGCTAAGAGACAGAATTGTAGGGAGATAAATAAAGAGAGTTTGATCTTGGGAAGGTTTGGAATAAATATTTTGGAGAGTGAAAGAGAAAGCTGGCTAAAATCTCAGAAAATGTTTGATTGCCCAGGAGTAGTGATGAATAAGCTAAGTTAGAGACCATGAATTGTTGTTGTCAACAGTTTATAAGCTATTATGATTTCCTGGAGCAGTATTCAGCCGCAATATGATTTGAAAAATCAGCTGGAGAAATATGTCTGTTCTCAAATTGAAGATTATGAGAGAAAAATTTGAAGAGTCTTAGTGCATCTAAGTTCCAGTGTATGTCCATGAAGTAAGCTATTGAAATGGAGTCTTTGGTATAGCCTTGAGATTGAATAGGTCTTTAGAACTGTTTTTGAGCACATTTGCCACATGAATGTTAGACTATTTCCCTGATGATAGTAGGAATTGTCATGGAGATGACTGTAAGTGGGGACTCAATTCCACCTCCAATATATGGGAAAAAACAATAATCAGAAGATTAGACATGACTATAAAGGAAGTTTTGAAATTAACTAAACCTGTATTTCTTGCACCTGAATAAAGAGGTGTTCTTTAAATGAAAAAACAAAAAATGGTGTTGATTTAATGCCAGTAGTACCAGTAATTCTCCCCAGCTGTGTGATATATTAGAGTGTGAAAATGAGAGATTTACACCCCAGAAGGTCACAGGGCTGATGGCACTCTGAGGGAGAACTGGGGCTTAGTGGAAGCAAAATATGAAGGAAATAGTTAGATCCTAAAGATATAGAAGAATTTTGGAGCACAGAAGTGGGGAAATACAATCAGAGGGAAGAAGTACTGGCAGTAAAATGATGAGTATGCATAGAAGGATAATTGAAAGCTTGCATTTTCACCACCATAGAGAGTAGAGGTAGAAAATATTGATGACCTGATAAAAATAATGATTTGTGCTCAATTTCCAAGTGCATGCTGCTAAGAATATTTTTCTTGTATCTCTGAAGTCATCTCTTCCAAAAAGTTATTTGGGAAGATTGCTTAGATTTCAATATACTTGCTTTCTGTTGGAAAAAGTTAGTTGAAATTCTCAGGAGAACCCAGGCTTCAGAAAGTGGTGAAAGTAAAGATGGCTGTACTGGATTGAGAGAAAAGTCCTTTGATCAGAATTTTCTAGGGGATTTCTATTCTCATACATTCACTTCCCAATGTAAATGCAGTATCTGGTTGTGGCTATAAAGACCAAACACTACAGGAAAAGCTATATAGCCACTGGGGAATTGGCCCTCAGTTAGAATTGTTACCATACCACATGGAAGAGATTGGATGGTTAATCAGTGGGTCTACTGCCAAGAGAATCACAGTAGGTGGCATTTGACCCTTACAGGGTAGTTTATTTATTGCATTTTCTCACCATGCTCTACATCACAAATTCAATAATCTCCTATTACTTAATTTGTTGCTTTTTGGATTTTATTATTCAATATCTCACATAGCACACCCTCTGAAGTAACCATTGTCCACATTCAAGACTTCCAACCTCTAACACTGCATTTATTTCTCCAGAAATAAGATGACTAAGAACACAAAGTACATATATTTTAGTAAGAATATGATGGTTTGAAAAAATACCTAATATCATAACGTATTACTTTTTTATTGTTATGAGGTTATGTCTGTTCTGCCTTCTATTTAAAGTGAATTCCATTGGTGTGCTAGGAACAGTATCTGGTGTTTTCCCTTTTGGGTAGCAGTGAGTTTATTGTCTTCCAGATAGAGTGTTTGACCTTATGTATGCAAATAAATAAAAGATAATTGTAATAGGAAAACCAGATGATAAGAGAACACATGTTCTAGTCCCACTTAATAAGTACAAAACTGCTTGACATAAGGCTAGAATGAGACCCCCATGAATTACAGACTTGGAATATTAGACTGGTGGAGGGCACCTGATAGGTCATCCAGAAACCAATGAAGGAGTGCCTTCTACTACATTCCTGCCAAATAGCTACTTGTTTAAACATTTCTAGTGATAACTAAAATTTTTCTTTTTAAAGTTATATAAATTACTTAATTCTATAGATTTCTCTCAAAAAAGCTTTAGTAATACTCATCATTACAAACTATTAAATTTTTTTAAATTTAATGTCATTATTTAACACAACTACTATATCTTTTAACTTTGAGTTAGGCACACATTTGATGAACATACCCATGTTCCCAGGCTGTTCTCGAGACCTCCCTCCAGGTTATCTATGTAATAATCCACTTCTGGTATGGCCAAAAAACCAGCTACATATACTCTTAACTTTATATTTTTATTAATCCCACATTGGTCCAGATAACGCAGCTCTTACAATTTGTGAATTGAAGTATATAAAAAGAAAATACAATAAAATTCAAAAATAATGCATAGTATTAGATAACTATGGTGGGAAACATAATAGTTCAGGTATACAGACCACTAAAATCAAGGAAGTACAATAATTAATGACAAGTCCAGGCATGCTAGAAGAGTGGTAGGATTCAGACAGCAATAAAACAACATTTAGCAATCTTAGTAAAATTTATATCTAAATTATAGAAGAAAGTTTTGTAATCAGATCTCAGAGAAAGGACCCAAGAAATCCTAGCAAGAAGAAAGTTTTGGGATTTAGAGATGGATATTAGAACTTAGCAGAAAGTTTGCCACGGAAAATTTTTCGCTATGAATATTAATTGAAATGAATTAATAAAAATAGAAACATAGTAATTTAACTAGATTATATATTCAGAGATCAACCAAGAATGAAGATTTAATTGTCTTAAATCATCGTACTGCTGAATCTGCTGTTCTGTTTTTTTATTCTTTTATAAAAAAAATAGTATTGAATCCATAGTCTGAGACAGGGCTATCTGTGCCTACAGTTAGAGCTTAATTTGATGGATTTAGGAATAAGGAACCAGACAGGGCATTACACCAGAATTTAATTTACTGAATTTGGTGATCTAGTTTATAAAATGCTTCCTTGGATTGCTGAAGAGTTTATTTACAGTGAAATTTTGCTTCAGAGTACTCCCTATATCATCTAGTCCACAAAATGGCAGGTCACAATAGGCCCATTGTATAATACTTAACAGTCTTATATTATTCTAGTTCTCCAACACAGTGCTTTAATGAAATACTGTTTTATTTTCTGTGTCTAGAATAGCAACTTTTTAATAATTCCAAAAATACTATTTATATTTTATATTTACAGCTATTATATTCTTGCATTTAAGTCTTGTGATAAAGTACAGTATTCCTCAAGCTTCAAACACTAGTTTTAAAATTGGAGTTTGCCAAAATGTAGCTGTTAGAGATTATTCAACTCACAATTTATCTGAGTTCAGTTCAATATTAAAAGTAGGTAACAATAACTGGTATACTCTCTTCACATAACCTTGTAACAATGACAATATATGATGTATTTGAAAAAGAACTATGCAAGACATGCAGAGACTTTGCTCAGTCTCCAGTCTGTGTTGAATGTTAGTAACTGAGAAGCCTACACTCAGAGCACAAGAACTGTGGCTATAAATCTTGCTTGGACTCAGCCAGTTCTGAAATTTTTCCTCAACAATACTAAGTAATTTACTGTTTATTTTATTTTTCATCATTTCATGGGGACAATATAAGTTATTAGTTGAGAATAATATAACTTCTATTAGGAATTAACTACATACAGAACACTAAATATTTAATGTAAGTATAAATATATTCATAGGAAGAGGCAAGATGGCAGACTAGATGTGGCCCTCGCATGCCGCTCTCAAGGAGAGAATTGAGAGTTGCAGGCGAATGCTTGCCTATGGATGTGCCTTCTTGGAGATAGCATTGTCAATCATCGGAGAAGCAATGTGGGACATTCAGAGTGAAGGAGAAGGTGACAAAGTGATTCATTCAACAAGATTGGAAGGTACCTGGAGGAGGCATCCTCATGTGGGGAACAACAGGAGGCCTGAAGATTTACACTCCTCCCAGTGGACACTGTGGCCCAAGTTGTTAGGGGGGCCCTATCACCACCACAGACCAATTGACTGATCAAGGAGCTGCTTTGAGTCTATGCACTGACATTGCACTGGAGAGCAAGCACAGCAGGGACCTGGTAGCTTCCATTCCTGCGTCTCTGCAACTGACACCATCCTGAGCTCTCAGGTCAAGAGTTCCTGGTCTATACAGGCTTGGCTTTTCTGCAGATGCCTCCACATTGCCCTGGATGGGCTAGAGAGGCAGCAGGGAAAGCAGACTTTCTCATACACCCCATAACTGGGTGCCAAGCACCCCTCTATCTCACAGTGGATTTGAGTAGAATGGGTACCACAGATGCCATATAAGAAGTCTACAGCGACTGTCCCTACAGGACCTGAGCAAGGAGAAAGAACTGGCCACCTGGTAGCCTAGCCCCATGGCCGCCCACATGACCCCCAGGCTGCCACCCAGCCCTGTGGCTCTGCCCACGTGGTTCCTGCACTGTCATCTGACCCCACAGACCTATCAATGTCACTCCAACACTGCCTCCAGGCCCTGTGGCCCTACCTATATGGCTCCCACATTGCTATCTGGCCCTGTGGCCCCAGCTTCCAGGCTCCCACGCTCTTGCCAAGCCCTGTGGCTCCTCCCACAAGGCTCCTACATTGCTGCCCAGACTCATGGATTTCCCCTGAGGTTCCCATGCTGCCATCAGAGAAAGCAGCCCAACCAATGTGTCCCACACTTCCTCTAGTCCCCATGACCTCACCCACCTGGCTCCTCCCCTTATGCCTAGCCCTGTGGCCCTAGTTCTGACACTCCCATGCTGTCAATCAGACCCAAGGCCCTGTCCTTGAGGCTCCTACCCATCACCTGGTGGGAACTGTGCTTGTGGTCCAATGCTCCACCAGAGACCCACTAGACTTGAGCCAACATCGTACCTGGACTTGGTTGGAGCAAACATCTAGAGCCCTGACAACACAATTGCTGCTTAAATAGCCTCACAAGCTGCCACCATCACTGTCATGGGGAGACCCGGCAAGAGCAATTGCCTATAATGCAAGCTGCCATGGAGAAGGCTTTGCCCAGACCCCCAAACAAACTTCCAGCCGTGGCCTGAGGAACAACCCAAAACTCCACACTAAGATCATCCAGCACTGGCTGGGACTCTGACAGTCACAGGGAAACAAGTCAACACAGAATAGCCCCATTACAGGCTCTCAGTGCCTCTGCTTCTCTCCTTCCAGGTCAATTTTCTGCAGTAGGTCACGAAATTGCCATCAAGGCATCTCTCCTTCTTCTAAGTAGCAGAGTGCCCAGCAAAGGAGAATAAGTGCACCACAACCCTATCAGCCCTGAGCTAAGAGAAGAAATTTCAGATGATAATAAGCCAGCAAAAGAACTCTGGGAACATGAAAAAACAAGCTCATTCAACACCTCCAGTGTATCACAATGGATCTACAGCAATGGAGCTCAACCAAAAGGAAATCGTTGAAATGCAAGAAATGGAATTTAGAATAGGATGGCAAACAAGATGAATGGGACTGAAGAGAAGGCTGAAAACCAATACAAAGAAGCATATACATATATATATTTTTTTTCAAGACTTCAACAAAAAAAAAAGGAAAAGTCTATAAAGACAAAGATGTCATAAGAAATGATATAACTGAACTTAAAAAAATAAGAGAGTCATTTAGAGAATTTCAAAATGAATCAGAAAAGTTTCAACAACAGATTAGAAGAAACAACATGCAGAAGAAAGAATCTCAGAGCTTGAAGACAAGGCTCTTGAACTAACCCGGTCATTCAAAGATGCAGAAAAAAGAATGAAGGATAGTGAACAATCCCTCAGAAAAGTATGGGACTATGTGAAGTGAATCAATATACAAATTATAGGTATCCCTTAGGGAGAAGGAAGAAAAAGGAAAAGGCATGGAAAACCTATTTGAGGGAATTACTAAGGAAAACTTCCCTGGTATTGCCAGAGATTCAGATATCCACATAGAAGATGGTCATCAAATTCCAGGAAGATTCATATCAAATAGGACATTTCCAGGACACATAGTCATTATTTTGGCCAAAGTCAAAATGAAGGAGAAAATTCTACAAGCTACATGACAAAAGTAATAACTAACCTACAAGGCAAAGCAAAACCCATCAGACTAACAGCAAGCTTCTCAGCAGAGTCCTTATAAACCAAAAGGGATTAGGACCCCATTTTAGTCTTCCTAAACAGAATATCTGCCAGTAAAGAATTTTGCATCCTGTCAGATTAAGCTGGATAAATGACGGAGAAATAAAGACTTCTGCAGACAAGCAAACACTAAGGGACTTTGTCACTACTAGACCTATAAATACTCAGAACTCCATTATACATGCAACAAGACAATAGATACCCCCATTGTAAAAACACCTGAAAGTTAAAGCTCACAGCTGTTATAAAACAATAGCACAACATGGAAAACAAAACATGGTATCATCCAACATCATGAACAGAGCAGAATCCCACATATCAATAATAACATTGAATGCAAATGGTCTTAATGCTCTGTTAAAAGACATAGATTGGCTGAATGTATAAAAAAAACACACCCAAAATATAAGCAGTCTCCAAAAAACACACTTAACAAGGACTCATACAGACTCAAGGTAAAGGGATGGAAAATATATTCTAAGCAAATGGAAACCAAAAGCAAGCAAGTGTAGCCATTCTCATATCAGATAAAATAGACTTTTAATCAACAGTATAAAAAAAAAGACAAAGATGCTCCTTCTATAATGATAAAGGGAGAAATTCAGCAAGAAGACATAACAATCCTAAATACATATGCAACTAACCTAGGAGCTCCCAGATTCATAAAGCAAATTTTAGAAGATCTAGGCAATAAAATAAACAGTAGCGTATTAACTACCAGGGACTTCAACATCCCATTGACAGAGCTGGACTGATCACTGAATCAGAAAATCAATAACAAAACACTGGTCTTGAACAAAAATCTAGAACAAATGGACCTAACAGATATTTACAGAACATTCTACCCCAAAATTACTGAACATATATTCTTCTCAGCACGGGGAACATTTTCCAAGACTGGTCATATCTTAGGCCACCAAACGAGTTTCGGCAAATTCAAAAAAATCGAAATCATACCATGTATCTTCTCAGACAGAGTGGAATAAAACTAGAAATCAATTCCAAGGAAACACTTAAATCTACACAAAGTCATGAAAATTATAAAACCTGATACTAAATGATCCTTGAGTCAATTATGAAATTAAGATGGAAATCAAAAATTTCTTGAACTGAATGACAAGAGGGCACAGGCTTTCCAAATCTATGGGATACAAGCAAAGCAGTCCTATGGGGAAAGTTCATAGCCCTAAATACCTACATTAAAAGGCACAAAGATTATAAATTAACAATCTAATGTAACATTTCCAGGACCTGGACAAAGAACAACAAACCAAGCCCAAAGCCAGCAGAAGAAAACAAATAACAAACTCAGAGCTGAACTGAATGAAATGGAACCAAATGGACACTACAAAACACTAATGAAAGAAATCACAGATGACACAAAAAAGTGGAGAAACATCCAATGCTCATGAATTGATATCCTCAATATTGTTAAAATGTCCATTCTGCCAAAAGTGATTTACAGACTCAATACAATCCCCATCAAAATATTACATCATATTTCACAGATGTAGAAAAAATAATTCTATGCTTCATTTGGAACCAAAAAAAAGAGCAAATACCCAAAGAAATCTTAAGCAAAAAGAACAAATCTGGAAGCATTGTAGTACCTAACTTCAAATTATATTAATATTATCAGGCTATAGTAACCAAAACAGCATGGTACTTGTATCAAATTCGAGACATAGACCAAAAGAACAGAATAGGGAACACAGAAACAAGACCATCTACCTACAACTACAATAAGTGTTTTTCAACACAGCAGACAACAACATACACTGGGGAAAGAAAGCCCTATTCAATAAATGGTGCTGGAAAAACTGGTTAGCAACATGCAGAAGAATGAAATAGAGCCCCTATATCTTTCTATATACAAAAATTAATTCAAAATGGATAAAAGACAAATGTAAGGCATTAAACCATAAAAATTCTATAAGAAAATGCAGGGAAAATTCTTCTAGATATCCACCTAAACAAAGAATTTATGACTAAAACCCAAAAGGCAATTACAAAAACAAAAATAAATTAATAGAACTTGATTCAATTAAAAGCTTCTGAACAGCAAAGGAAATAATCAACAGAACAAATAGACAATCTACAGAAAGGGAAAAAATATTCGCAATTTATAAATCTGATAAAAGGCTAATATCTGAAATCTACAAAGAACTCAAACAAATCAGCAAGAAAAAAACAAACAACTCGATTAAAAATCAGGCAAAAGACATGGACGGAATTTTTTCAAAAGAAGATAGACAAACGGCCAACAAACATAAAAAAATGTTCAATATCACTAATGAGATACCACTTACCCCTGTCAGAATGGCTATTATTAAAAAGCCCCAAAACAATAGATACTGGCTTGGATGCGCAGAGATAGGAACACTTATAGTGTTGGTGGGACTGCAAATTCATACAACCTCTATGGAAAACAGTATGGAGATTCCTCAAAGAAATAAATGTAGACTTACCATTTGATCCAGCAATCCCACTACTGGCTATCTAAGCAAAGGAGAAGTCATTTTATCAATAACACACTTGCACTCAAATGTTTATTGCAGCAGAATTCACAATTGCAAAGATGTGGAATAAACCTAAGTGCCCATCAATTCATGAGTGGATAAAGAAAATGTCTCCCTCTCTCTCTCTCTCTCTCTCTCTCTCTCTCACACACACACACACACACACACACAGTGGGGTACTACTCAGCCATAAGAAAGAATGAAATAGCTTTTTCAGCAACTTGGATGAAACTAGAGACCATTATCATAAGCAAATTATCTCAGAAATGGAAAAACAAACATCATATGTATTCTCTAATAGTTGGGGGCTAAATGAGGGGCTCATACGGGCACAAAGAGGTGTAAAGGACATTGGAAACCAAGAAGAGGGAAGGATAGGAGGGGGTAAGGAGTAAAAATTTCCCTATCAGGTACGATGAATGACAAGAGGGCACAGGCTTTCCAAATCTATGGGATACAAGCAAAGCAGTCCTATTCAGTGATGGGCACACTAAAAGCCCAAACTTAAGCATTATACAAGGTATGCATGTAACAAAAACATTTGTACCCCCTTAATATTTTGAAATAATAAAAAATAAATTAATTAAAAGAGAAAGAGTTATAAAGATAAGGATCATAATGCTATTAAATAACATTAAGAAGTAATAAATACGTATCAACCATTAAACACTCTGACAGAATACTGCTATAGATTATTAATTTATTCTCTACAACCTATGCTTGAGGCATTCCAATAGCCATTTTATTCATTAAAATGAAATTTTTTAAAAAAAGCACTGTATTTCAGAAATGTTAAGTAGCACTCTCAAAATGCAACAATTAAGAATTGAATTTAGGCTAACCTGTCTTTAAATCATTAATAGCCACTATGTGTGAGTAGGATGGGTAGGTAGGCATATTTCTGTGTAAACTGTCATATATCATATAAAGCTTCAAAAATAATAGTTTGTACTGTCGGAGGCTGAGGTAGGGGGACTGTTTGAGTTCAGTAGTTTGAGACCAGCCTGAGCAAAAGCAAGACTCCATCTCTACAAGAAATAGAAAAATTAACCAGGCACAGTGGTGCACACTTGCAGTTCCAGCTACTCAAGAGGCTGAGCCAGGAGGATTGCTTGAGCCTGGGAGTTTGAGGTTGCAGTGAGCTATGATGATATCACTGCACTCTAGCCAGAGTGAAAGAGTGAAATATTCTCAAAAAAAAAAATGGTAAGAAATATGAGTTGTTCATACCTGGCACAGTGCTTGCTATGCTATTGAATCTGGTTTCAATATCAAAGATCATTCTCCCTTCAATAAGATCTTTAGGTAAACCCCAGACAAATATAGTTAAGGGAATGTCTTTGTGCCAGCCTTATATTAATCTTATCAATTCATAATACAGATTAAATGCTCATATTTTTCCTAGATACTAGCTTATAAAATGAGAATCTAACTAAGAATATTTGTGTACTTTAGACAAACTACACTTTTGTACCTCCATGCCTTTCATTATGCTTTTTTCCTACTTTTATTTCTTCTACAACATCCATTTATATAATTCCAGTGTAAGTTTCATGCTGATTCACATTTATTTTAGTAAAACTGTTCACTATTACCACTCAAGTTTTCTCAAAAATTATACTTGCATTGGACACAGATCTTGTGCTCCTTCCCAGATCCCCTCAATTGCCTTCTTAATTTTTCTTGGTTGAAGCCCCACTTTTGCTGAGTTGCCTCTTCACTTCTAGACTTGGAAGAAATTCCCCACTATGGGCAGGAGAACTAGATTCCTGAATGGCCACCAAGAGACCAGAAGATGCAACCTGGAGGCACAGTGAGTAAGCTCCCTATGGAATGACATTTAATCAACAGAATGTGCATAGTAAGACAGGTGGAAGGCAAATTCTCCTGCCTTTTGCTCTTCCGGAAATCTTCCAGAAGTCCCACTACACAAGTGATCATCCCTGCTGAATTACATGCTTTGTCTCTTTGTGGCTCCTTGTGAAGCCGGTGTCATGCTTCCAACGCTTCACATCTTTCCTAGTTTCACTTTTCTTTTACTGTTTTTACCCTCAACATTCTCTCAAATAAAGCTTCAACACTTTCTTCTTTGCTTTCTAGAAAGCTGTGATAACATTTAAATTTCTTAAGGATTTGTTAATTTTATTTTTATTGCCCTTAGATCAGTGTTTTTCAAAATTGTATTTTTTAGTCAAGGAACCATTTCTTCAAATATATTCTAAAAAGAAGACCAACATGCTTAAATAGAGGTAGAGCTGCCAAATTTGATTACAGATAGAAGAGTGTGTGTTTGTGTGTGTGTGAGAGAGAGAGAGAGAGAGAGAGAGAGAAATAGAAAGACAGACACACAGACAGACAATCTGGAATCCTACCCTTTCATATCTCTTTGCCTTGGGAAATGCTGAAGTACGTCTTAGGAATCCACAGAGCTTACCGCCCAGAGGATGATTTGGAAATAAGTGCTCTATTTCTGCTGCTCTTTGTTACTTCACACCTCTGTAAAAATGCAGGGACTTCTGAGATATGATTCTGCTCTGATGTAAACTCAGCAGAAAGGCTTGCTAAGGTTGATGGGAATGGAAATACTGTCTCCTCTTTGCTATTATGGAGAGAATTCATATTCTCTCATTCTCTCTCTCTCTCTCTCTCTCTCTCTCTCTCTCTCTCTCTCTGTCTCTCTCTTTCTCTGTCTCATATTAGATTTTCCAAATATTTTACAGGAAGAGAACAATTTATATTCTAAGTATTCCCTGAAAAATAATATTCTTCCATCTCATAAAAGATTTTAACTTTTTCTTTTCTTCCCAAGTCACATTGCATGTTACTCACTTGTCACCCATTCTAGTCTTAGCAGCTTGGTTTTTCTTGCTGGACTCTTACATTTGCATATACATGTTTATTATAGAAGTATCTTCAAACTATAAAGGGGTAAGTAAATATAAAGTATTATAAGAATTATAAGAACTCTACTAGTTTAAAGTGAACTATTGGGATACAATTTTATAGCGGCTTTACTAGAACCTGCATTTTATGAATATCTAAAATTCAGCCCAATAAGCATTTATTGAGTACACTTTCTTTAAGATCCTTTACTAAGAAACAGAGTCACACAAATATAAAGATGTCAGAATTGACTAGAAAATATATAGTATACAATAATGACTCAATTCAGATTTTGCTGTATGATATCAACAGATGGAAACAAATTACTATGGCAATACAAAGGCATTAAGTGATTAATATTGATTGAAAGGATCAAGGAAGCCTTCATGGAGTGTATGACATTTGAACTGGTACTTGAATTATTTAAAGAGCATAAGAAGATAATAGGTATAGACAGAACAGCACAAGTGAAGATCTGGAGGTGTGATATGCTTGGATTACAAGAATTCTGAGAACTGAGAAGGTTAATTTTCACTTATAAAGCAATTACCACCAGTAGTCAAAACATTTTAGAAGGCAGAATGCACTATTATAAATCACTGGAGTACTGCTCTACAATTGCAGATTGTTTAAATGCTTGACACATGTTCAGTATATTTTGCACTTGTAAATGTTGTGCAATATCCAACATAGCTTGTAGGGTGTCTTGATTAAGTTCTAGAGGAGAAATATGAATGAAGTCCAATGTCTGATCTGTGGCTGAGATATTTAAAATACCATTCCATTTGTGTAAATAAGTCAGGGGTCCAAAAACATTATAGAAAAGCAGCTAGGATATCACAGACATTTTAGAAGTGTCTATCATAGTTTATGGGAACAAAAGAGGCCCTGATACCTTTGTACCTTTAAGAAATGTCAGAGCATTTAGAGTCCATGTTAAACCAACAGACTCTTCCCAAGGATTTCACCTCCCATCAATGCTGCCCAGAGAACTTACAAAGGACGCCAGCTGCTCACCCCTTCCAGAGAGATATCCCTGCTTCTTGACAGCCCTTGCTTGTCTCCTTAACACATCTCCAACCTTCTTCAAGCAGCATCGGGTCTGCTCTGAATCTAGGTCTGTTTAGACTTAGAGTCTCTGCTACTGTGCTATTCTGAAAGTCAAAGAGAGATTTCCCAATTAAACCAGAACATGTGCAGCTATGCTTGCAAATGTGTCACATTAGCTTGGATTCAAGTATAAGTCAGAAAACCTGTAGTCAACCTCCTACTTACATCTGTGAATAAGCACATAAGCAACTGCAGGGTTGTTCAGGCTAAGCAGATGGATGGTCCTGTCAGGAACAGATTGTAGTAGAGATAGGATGTAGGATGAAATGCCACCCCCTCTGAACTGAGAAACATATTCAGCAGCAGGAAAGACATCCTTTTTAATGCAGATATTCTTTTTTAATTCCCCACATTTAACTGTTTCTAAGGAAAGGTTAAATCCTTTGTCCTCCATAATTTTTTTGTTGTTAGTTTCATTTTATTGCTTTATTTCATTCTAACAGATTCAGATCATATTACATCCACCTTAATAATTACCATCATTTGTGACTTTCTGCTGTTGTATATACAATCATCAAACATCATTAGCTAAGTTTATTAACATAAACATTATAAAGAATATACAATGATTTTATTTTGAATAAACCAAGTGAATGAAGCTATGTTCTGATACTTTCATAGGTAATTTGAAACTTATTTTTATTCAAAATCAATTGAATTTTATATATCTGAAAAATTCTAAAAATGTAATTATTTTATGTGGGCATATATATAAAATGCTCATACAAATATACTCTTAATAGTCAATATAAAGTTATAATCATAGAATATATATGAAATTAATGTTAATGTGCTTGAAAAATACTGTATTACTAAAAATAAAGCCTCTATGATAGGTCATTTTGACAATTTTCTCAAATTACAATTCTATTTTAAGGAAAAGAAAATTTATTTTAAATTAACTTTGTATTCCGTAACTTCATTTCTAACAGCTTTATTTTACCACATGAATTCATATGAAAGAAAATTTCGAAATGTGAACAAAAATCTGATTATATTATTTGCTCTTGGGTCTTGGGTATGTATTTGGTAAATTATCTAATGTATTACACAAGTTGTTAATATCATTGAGTAACATGATCTTATGTCCAGATATTCAGCATTTCAGTAGCATAAAGAAGTACTATTCAGCTGTAAGAAACAATGGTGATATAGCACCTCTTATATTCTCCTGGATAGAGCTGGAACCCATTTTTACTAAGTGAAGTATCCCAAGAATGGAAAAATAAGCACTACATGTACTCACCAGCAAATCGGTTTCACTGATCAACATCTAAGTGCACATATAAGAATAACAATTATTGGGTGTCGGACAGGTGGGAGGGGGGAGGAGGGGATGGGTACATGCATACATAATTAGTGCAATGTGCACCATCTGGGGGATGGACACGCTTGAAGCTCTCACTTGGGGGGGCAGGGGGGCTAAGGGCAACATACATAACCTAAACATCTGTACCCCCATAATATACTGAAATAAAAAAAAAAGAAGTTTGGAAGAGACTTATAAGATTTTGTGCCTTAGCACTCCAATAAATAAATATCAACTTTGTCTATTTCTGAATGATTATAACTTACATATAAAAGTTCTACATATATTACTAAATATATTTAATGCCAGTTTATGAAAAGTTATATTATTAAAAATGGCACAATTGCCTTTAACAACATGACCTCATTCTACATTTAATATAGAATTTATCATTTAAAGGACGAGTGGGCCTCATGGAATTATTGTAAAGTTTTATTTTATACTGAACAAAAATATAACCCACTAACAAAGGCCATTTATTTGTTCATTTGTTGTACTCTATTTTGAATACTGAAATTCTTTTGAAGATGATATTAAGAGAAGAGAGAATAAACTTACTTAGAAATCCATCATTTATTCTGGGAAGCACTACTAATATGATTATATTGATCTGAACATTTCATTTAAGTAAGTATGTAGTATTTTCAATGAAAAGAATTTGAATTTTTATGCACTTTCTCATTTATTGAGTAAAAAAATCATATAGACTGGATTGTAACTTCAAATTTTAGATATTTACGATTACCTCTTAAATTAGAGAGATCATCTTTAAAACTATCCTCAGTTGAAATATTTGCCTAGTATTATAGCCGCTGGGGGAATAGAAGTGAGAAAGAGGTTGGTGAATAAATTATTTGTATTTGGTTAATTAGTAAGTGTTTATTAAGCAATGATATATGCTGGGGAAACAAAGATTTCTAAGATCTATTATCTGCTTATAGGAAACTCACTGTCTAATGCAAGATGTAGATGTGCAAATAAAAGTAATAATGAAATGTAATAAGTGCAGAGTAAAGGAAAATTTCTAGCAAAGTATTGAAGATGTGGTCTGGTTTCTTCTTGCTGCTTGAAATAAATGTGAGAGGAGAAAGATAAATTAGAAACTAACAATTAAACATAAAGAAAATAGGATTTGATGATTTGGGAAATTTTCTATCCAGAAGACAAAAGACTCTAAATTTAAGAGATTTGATCTTTAGTTAATATGCCTTAGAGCAAAGATTGAGATTGTACCTGTACACCCTTTTGCTAGTTCCTCATAAAGGTCAAAACCTCAGAGTATTCAATAACACAAAAGGTTTTTGAACATATTGAGGATATGGCTCAAAGTTCTCTTCAGTCAAACAAGAGAATATCTAGGAAACTTAAGAGGACTGTCTCAATAATCTCAGCAAAAGCCAAAAATAGGGGATTAACTCAGGAAGATTTGTGAACTCGGATCTTGACTAATTGACAGACTACATGTGATACACACAGGCAACTCACAAAGTTCTTGAAAGGGTCATATGGGCAGAAGCACTACTAGATTGGACCAAAAGGATGGAGAGAGAGAATATGAAATGAAAGGCTATCAGAATCCCAAACATTATACAAGCAGGAAACAGAATAATAAATACTTAACAGAAAACACATACTATATTTCATAATAAAGGAAGGATGGCTCAGAGAGTGGAGCTGTTAGCTTAGAAAGCAGTCATAGCCACAGCAAATTACTTTTTGGCCTTGAAACCCAAAGGAGTTTGTACAACTAGCTTTTGGAATTGCTTGGGATCATAAATTCCTTTTTTATTCCATTTTCTCTCTTTTAGTATTGGGATGTCTATAAATGTTAGCCTATGCCTGTTCTACCATTAGGTACAGATAATTTGTTTACTTAGTTTCACAGGTCCACAGACGGAGAAGAATTGTGCCCAGGATCGATTACATCCAGAAACTCACCCATACCTAATTCAGATGACATATGTGATGAGATTTGGGACTTTTGAGCTGATGAGGTTTAGAGAAGATTTTGAATTTTGAGTTGATGTAATAGGTTGAGACTTTGAGTGACTTTGGGATGAGGCAAATATATTTGGGTCAATGCTAAACCTTGGGGCCAGAGAGCAGACTGTGGTAGGCAGAATAATGCCCCCCTAAGAATATTCTTCTACTAATCTCTAGCATCTGTGAACATTTTATTTTACAAGCCAAAAAATATCTTGCAAATGTGATTGAGGGTAAGACCTTGGGACCTGGAGATTTTCTTGATTGTTAAGGTGGGCCTCAGTTAATCACATGAGTCCTTAAAAGCAAATTCAAAGAGGTCTCTGAGAGCTAAAAAGCAGCCTTGAGCTGACAGCCAACAAGGAAATGGAGAGCTCAGTCTCACAACTGCATGGAAGTGAATTCTACCAACAACCTGAATGAGCAAGATAACAGGTCCTCCCTAGAATCTCCAGAAAGAGCCACTAGCACTTTGAATTTAACTCAGTGAAACCAGTCAGATTTCTGACCTACAGAGCTGTTAGATAATAAATTTATGTTACTTAAGCCACTAAGTCTGTGATAATTTGTTATGGCAGCAGTAGATAACTAATACAGGTGTTATAAAACAGGTAAAAGTCAAGCCTAGTCTCAAAAGGAATAAGTAAAAATCTCCCAGGGAAGAGCAAGGTGTAAACAGGCAGTATTTGGCATGATTTTCCATGTGAAACTGTAGGTGCTACAGTAAGACAGAAAAATGGGTGACTGATGTTGCTAAGGGTACAGTAATTAAAATAACTTTCAGAGAATACATTCCTATAGTACATCAAGCACAGTACTAGGTAAGTTTTCTTTTTTTAATATGGAAATTAGAATAGTGTAATATTTAAGAAAGTAATATATAAAGGTATTCTAAATATTTAAAGTGTTTTGGCATAGCCAGATCCAGATATCTAAAGTAGGTTGGACAGATAAATTTTTATCTCAGAAAAAAATTGAGAATAATCAGCATATGGACTTAGATGATATCATGGATATAAATGAACTTATCCAATGAGATTGCTTTGAGCGAGAAGAGAGATTCAAGAATGAAACCAAAGAAATTCTGTGTGTTAAGAGTAGACTAAGGAGGAGAAGCTAGTGATATAATCTAATAAGATGTTTCAGAAATATGAATATTATACTTATGTTGGCCAAGAAAAAAGAAAAGAATTTCAAGAATAGATTTCTCAATATATAAATGTAGCAGAGATATCAGGTAGACAAAACAAAAAGCAACCAGTAGATTTAGCAATTAGAAGACAGTATCAATCTTAGGAATAAGCAGTTCCTACAAAATGTTGAAGTCAGAAGCCAAATTGTCAATATATTAAAAGGCTTATGGGAGGCAAAGATATGGACAGAGTAAATAGTTTACAATTTCAAGATGTTTGTTGATGTGTGATGGAGTGAGTTTTCTTTCTATATAATGGGCCTACTGGCAAAAAAGAAAACGATGGCAGGGAGGGAGAATCTGAATAGGACTCAAGACAGAGGTGAATTGACAAAATCGAGATCATGAGGAAAGGAATGGGTTCAAGGAAACAGTCTGAAAGCTTAGTCATGGTTGAGGAAGAAGGTTGCCATTTCCTATAAGACCAGAGATAAAAATGAGTACCGATAAAGTTCAGTTTATTGAAGAGCAGAAGAGGAGAGGCCATACTTGATAGCTTTTGCTGTATCTGTGAAACAACATGTGTTTATCTACTGAGAGGAACATGAGGATAGAGTAGGACTACTGAGGAAACAGAATAGTTTGTAGTACCCTCTGTGTTAGTCAGTTCGGGCCACTGTAAAAGATGAGGAAACTGAAACACAGATTAATCATATTACTTGTCACATTTACTTATTAAATAAGCTTATTTAATGAGCAACATATCTATTTAATGTTCACATAATTATAATATCAGAAAATGTAGCTTTAAAACCTATGCTCTATCTTATACAATATTGCTAATTCAGAGTAACGAAATCACTGAGACTCCAAATTTTAGAAGACATATGATAATATTAATGAGAGTGAAGTTGAAGTTAAAACCATAACATCTAGAACATATAGTAAAGAGAGGAAATCCAGCAGGCAGCTAATACAGACTGAAAAAGTGAGGTGTCAAATCTTGCATTTGGAATATTGTCATTGTTATTAAAAAACATACATGGATTCCTAAGAGTACATGGACTATCATAAAAATCACGTATCAATAACCACAGTGATTTGACACCTACTTCTCAATTTTGCAGTAACAGTGTAGTCATAGTGTTGGCCTTTCAAAATTGAATGTGGGATGTGGGGAGGGAAGAAAAGATGTTTTAAGTCTAAGAATGGTGGTACTGCAAACACTTCCATTTATTCCTTAATTGACTAATAGATACCATTTCCTGTTTGGATAATGAACGTAGCAAAACTTCACAATTAGCTCAAGTCAGCATCTGCTCCTTGAAATAATCATTTGACTAAACTTATTCTCCCCATAACCTACTGTAACTCCCGAAATGGCTTTTTTGGGTTTACTGCTACTAAAGGTCATGATTGAAAGCACAACACTTGGAAGTCCTTTAAAAATAAATGAGATAATGAGAGAGGTATAAGGAAGAAGGAGGTAACTTAGATGGTATCACTTAGGAGAAGTATCAATCTAACATGGGATTCTGAGCATGGAGTAACACTAATAACTGTAGTTGCCTAATGGCTGGTCCAGCAACCTATCTATTTAATGAGCACTTAGTGACTACTATATGTCAGTCCCTTTCATGTCCTCTTGATAAAAAGGCCAAATAAATACCTGCTCACCAAAATTGAAAAATCACTTTGATCTTATCACCAGAACGGGTCCCTCAGGAGACTGGAGGAAGTCATCCTGTGGGCAACAAATTGAGCAGGAAAATATTTAACTGTATTCAACTCTAGAAATCTATTAGCTAAATTGGACACAATGAGCAGAGAAACAGGGATTGTAATTTCCTCAAGGACATTAAAGTTCAATACAAATGACAAATATTATAGAGCTGTGAACTTCTTGGAGAAAGACCATGTTGAGTACACTACCTGAAACAGAAGCCAGTTTTAAGAAAGTTTGTTTAGTAAACCTAATTTTTTTTAATTTTTATTTTATTTTTTTATTATTCCAAGGTATTGTGAGGGTACAAACATTCTAGTTACACTTTATGTCTTTGCCTCACCCATATGCAGGTTAAAGGCGTGCCGTTCCCTCCCTTTAGTGCTCACCGTGTCCTTTAGTTGTAGATTTGCCCCCCCATCCCCCTAATCCCTGGAGAGTATTTCTAGAATATTTTAAATACCCTTAATTGGAAAGATCTGGTAACCCATATTATAAAGTGTTTCTAGCAACTGAACTAAAATCCACA
>CAUYSK010012926.1:0-41008 GCA_963575035.1 Avahi laniger
TGCTCTAGAAACCAGGTCCTTGAGGACTAACACCATCTTGGTTTCTACTTATCCCCTTCATCCTGTCCTTGATTACCTCTTTTCTGGGTGTTTCTCATGCTCTGTCCTATAGCATCAGTTTTGTTCTTTCTCTAAGTGTCAATTATTTTATCAACAGGCAAAAATCGTTGACTTAATAGGCTGAATCACGGTAAGCATATGCTAGCTACTACCGTCTTTTTAATTTGGGGAAAGTAAGTAGAAAAAGATTCTGATGCATTTATTTGGGAAAAAAATGGAAATCCAAAAATACTAAGAAAATATATTTTTCATGGCTTAAAATTTATCTTCCAACAGAACCTACTCAGGGATACTTCATCGTCACCACTGGCCTTTGAAAGATTCAGGCCGAAGATTGATGTGCAATTTCATATCATTTTTGGTAGCTTTAAATGTGCCTGGGCACAATCAGGTGAGCACATAGGTTTCCATCATACTGCAACAGCAGAACCAGGTCAGTAAAATGAGCAAGATATTTCATTCTAATTTGTTGTTCATATGTGAATATTTGCCTGCAAATATAAGTACACATTCTAGATGTACCATGGAATAAAAAGTCTTACATACTTTTATATATAATAAAACTCTAGCAGTCATTTGAATATAAATGCACGTTTATTATTCCAAGTATAATATGCTACAATTAATAATGATTTTGAAAATTGTTACTATTGTATACTATTGTTGAGAACTTTTAAATAATTAAATGAATTGGGAAGTGATTGACATAAACTATTAGAGCTAGAAGAGAGTCTATTAGCTAGATAATTGGGGAAGAATCTTATATCCTTCTTGGATCAAAATATATTTACAAAAGTTAAATAATAACACAAGAGAAAAAAATCAAGTTTAAATTATATCATACTTCTAATCTTTATAGGATTGTAATAAATTATTATAATTAGCATTTACAACATTAAACAAGATAGCACTTAGGACTGCATTTAATTTTCACTTCTTTAATTATACTTAGGCCATGAATCTGTCAAGAAAAATTCTTAATGAGGAATTGTTCCCATTTTGTGAGAATGAGTCAAAAAAAGAATGTCAACTTTTCCAACTTTTTATAGAATGGAAAATCAGAAAAATGTCATACAATTGTCATTGACAACGGAACAAACATAAAAGCTCTGGATGATTCAGGCATCACAAACATTCAGTTTTTTCACACTCTCAGTTATGTGTTTGGAAAGTAATTATAGCAATATGTAATGTAACAGATTTGCTGGCTGTGAGCAAAAAGATAGTAGCCATTTTCTTCATTTTCTTTAAGCCATAGACAATCTTCATTACATGCTATAAATGTTGAAACTTCTTCTCTGTAATTTTACAAAATGTTCAACCAAATTGAATAGCAAATATTTCCATGTTTAAAGCAAAAACTGTCTGAAATAAAGAATGCCTCAATACTAAATTTTGCAAATATGAAAACCTAATTAATAAAGGATGAATGCTTAAAGAGAAGGTAGTTTATTTATTGGAATATACTAAAGACTAAAACCAAAAAAACCCTCTTTCTTGAGAGTGAAAGTATTTCACATGCGTATCCTATAAGAATAAAGAATAATCACTCCATCATTCTGTTCCAGGAAAGATGCACAGATTGAGGACAACTTCATGGAGAAGCAGTGTAGTTATTCCCAAGCAATGTCATGCTTCATGTCATATTTCCATGAAATTATAACAGCTTCCCAGCAAGTCTTCATTTTGCCATTCTAACGATCATGTATGTATTGACTTGTCCAATTAGTTATTCAGCATAGAAAAAGAACTTGTTTCTGGCTGAGTGACAGAATTTATTAATAATGGTCACGCATTACAAAGAACACTGGGAAATTTTAGAGCACAGTGTTATTTGCATAAACACATTATTATCGTAAAAATGTTTCCAAAAGTGTTCAGAAATGCCTTGTGCCTATTTCTGCCCTGACTATTGCTTCTGACAAGATTCATGAGACAGTGAAGAAGCCAAGGAAAGTCAGAGTGGCCTGTGGTTCTCATTTGGAGTCAAACGTGAAGAAACTCTTCATGTCGAAGAGAAAAGCTTGAGTTTTAGCAAACTTCAATTGGCTACAATTGAACTCTTCCCATTCAGAATTAACAAGAATAAAAAAGCAAGAAGAGAGAGATCCACAGTGATATATGGTGAAACACAGGCCAGATTTTGAATTGTTAGACATTTGGGTTTATAATCCTATTTATGCCACTTCACAGCTGTGTGATCTTTAAATTTTCCAAACCTCAGTTTTCTCTTCTATAGAATAGGAATTGTAATAGAGTCTACTGTGCAAGAGCATTACAAGGATTAAGTAATCTTTATAAAATTTTTATCAGTTAGCTATTGTTGCATGACAAACATCCCAATACTCATGTCTCAAATAAAAACCACTTAATATTCACCCAGAGTCTGTGGGTTAGCTCGACACTGCTGCTGACGTAGCCCAGGCCTGGGTAATGTTCTCTGAGCACTCACATATCTGCCATCAGGGGCAGACCCACCCAGGGATGGTCTAGAATGGCCTTTCTCGTGTATCTAGAGATTTACCGGATGTTGGCTGGTTATTAAGGTGATTCGAGTACCTGGGACACACATTTCTCATCCTCCAGGTGTCTAGCTCAGGGTCATTCTCATAGCAGAGGCAGAAGTGAACACATTTGGGGCTTCTTGAGGGGATAGAGTTGGAAGTGGCACATCACTACTTACACTGTATTCTACTGGCCAATGCAAATCACGTGACCCAAACCCAGCAGCAAGGGAGTGGAAGTACATTCTGCCTCTATGAGAGGGACAGTAATGACACATGGCAAAGGTTATGGAAACCATGAAAACATGGAAGTCTGCACAATCGTGGCTATTTATGCAACCTACCACAATGCATAATACAACGGTTGGCACATAGTGAGCATTCAATAGGAGATCACTCTTATATTCCTATCGTGGAGTAAGTTGGAGGGGGTTAGAGGACAGGAGGATAGTCTGGAGGGGGTGGGATGCTGGCTTAGGCATGATGGTGCAACTGAAGAACCATTTGTGCTCTGGTCTTTTGGGAAGAAGCCTGAGCTCTGAGGATGTCCTAGACATCAGCTTCCCCTGTTTCTCTAACTGATCAAGGTCACTGAATTGGAATGTTTGTATCATTCTTTTCAATTACAGGGCACTGTTCAAATATTAAGAAATCCTCAAATTCTTACTCCATAGCTGAATAGAAAATGAATAATCCTATATTCCCAGAGGAGCTTCCTTTATCACAGTGCCAAAGTGATTCATCCACCCAAGGTCACTGGTAAATTGAAATTTGAGCCAGGACTTTGAGGGAGTTACTATCTTATGACTAAGTGTTTTGACAAGGTGGGATGAGCCAGGTTAATAGAAAAAGCCACTTATAAAGCGGATTTTTTTTATCTACACACTTTGCTGGAATCCTTAACATAAAGACTGATAGCAAGTTGGAAAACCTGCAGGGTAAAAGAGAAAGGCATTACTGAATATAAGGAGTATAATTTGCTTTTAAAATACCCCGTGAGCTACCAATAGGAGCTAACAAAAGGGCTCGGGAGCTTTGGAGTGAAAGTGCACAAATGGAACAGAGTTATTTTAGGAAGATGGAAGTAAGGATTAAAATTTGGGCTAGGAAAAATTATTACAAATATGTCTCTCATCATAAATGAAGAAAAACATTGCAGTCCTCTACCAGACAAGCCCAAAGGCTTATCTGTAACCTCTATTCACACACACATAAGGTACATGTCCGGAATTCTTTTTAATGCCAAGCAGATCCCTTCCTCTCTCCTCATCGTATCACTTTAAGACTTTGGTCTTTATTTTCTTGCTCACATTTATATTTAAGAAGGTATAGTAGAATTCAAGTTTTGAATGTTATTGTACACCTGTTTCTCTTATAACCTACCCACCCTCCATCTGGAACGGGTCTCAGAAAACTGAATGATCCTGAGCTCTACCCCTCCCCATTTTCCACTCATCACAGTTTTAGTGCCTTTATTGGACTTGAGACCACAGAAATAATATAAATCTGCCTTTTATGCCAGTTCCCTTCAGGCAGCACAAATGATCCAGCACTTCTAGGCCTTGTCATGCTCCAGCCCAAATGCTAGTGGGCTGTATGAGCAGAGAGACATCTCAGCTACCAACCTCCCCCCACATTTTCTAACCCTTTCCATATCTTATTTTTTCCATAACATTTATCACCAATTGTTCTATGTATCTGACTAAGTTTTGTTTACTAAATTATGTGTTTATTTTCTATCCCTGCTAGAATGAAAGCTCAATAAAGGTTGGTATTTCCATTTTGTTGTTTGCTATATTCCTAGTGTCTAGGACAGTGTATGGCTATAGGGACACTAAATAAATATTTCTTGAATTAGTAAATGTCAGTGCACCCCATGTATATAGAGTTTGGGTGAAAAGCAGTTATGAGGCACAGTGTTATATAAATATGAATGTATTATATAACTGAACACTGGTAGAAATCATCAGACAAATTGGGCTCCAATCTTGGTAATAAAATGTGAGTGAAAATGATTTGTGTTCCGTTGGGATGGAGCATGCTACAGGCAGTAGGAGATGCTGCGATACTCTTTTCTCAATGCTCAGTGGTCAAAAGCATGGGTCAAGATGGACCCCTTGCCAACTTGGTTCTGTGAGTGACTACAGCAGACAGAGACCCCTGATGACCCACAGTGAACCTATAACATGAGCAAGAAATAAACTTATGGTGTGTTAACCATTGAGAAGTAGGGCTTGTTTGTTACTGAAGTATAACAGCCTACCCTGACTGACTCATACACTATGTGGGGTAGGAAGTTACTCTGAAGGTAATGAAGCTACACTATAGAAATAATGAGACTTACTGCACAAAACCATAATCAAATTAAATAATGTGTGTAAAGTACTTAGCATGACCCTTTGATTCAAAGCATGTCTTTAATAAAATATAAAAAGATAACTATATACAGCAGAAATAAAATATCAGTCATGTAACTATATATCACCGAGGTTTTCAGCCTTCTCAGGTTATCTCTTCATTCAATAGCCAAGTATAATAGCTGCAGTCTTCATACTACAATGAATGCAGAATGCAATGCCTTCCCCAGTAATCCTTCAGGAAAATAAGAGAGACTAGAGGATAATTACTCTCTGCTGCTTGTTGTTTGTCATTGTTCCCTGTAAAATACCACTTTTGTTCTTGCCTTGGTCCCCTCTATTCACTGCCTCTTTGATTCTACTAGCTGCATCATCTCAACGAGGTCCATTTCATGCCAACATGTAGAAGATGCCTTCTCCCCTTCATTCACACAACTGCTAAAATTAGTGCCCTCAAGTGGTTAAAGAACCAATACGTGCAATGTGCACCACGCAATGGGATGGACATATTTGAAACCTGGACTGAGGGGGGGAGGAGGGGCAAGGGCAACACACATAACCTAAACGTCTGTACCCTCATATTATGCTGAAATAAAAAAAAAAATATTTCTAAACTTATGCCCCAGAATAAGGAAGATAGCAAAAGGGAGAGATGATGATGAGTAAGTAATAAAATTGTAAGATCAGAGATATCTAATTAGAGTTTGAAAAATAACAAAGAAAACAGTTTTGCTATATCCCAATACTATACACACATGCAAACAGACACAAACACACATGCATACACACACACAAAACACCCCCTCCCTACACAAACGTGCATGCGCACACACAGACCAACATTTTCCCATTTTTGGTTAAAGCTGTGTTTGGTGTTTATATTATTATTACTCTGTAGGTAAGCACAACAGATAAGCCATATAGTGATTGATATAATAATTGCATTTCCATTCTTGCTTGTTATTGTTTTCTCTGTTGAATTAATAGTCGTCCTTTACCTTTGTTGAAATTCATTGTACCTATGAAAAATTCAGCCCTCAAATTTTGATTAGAACATCCAAATTCTTCTGTCTCTAGTTATTGTGTTGTGTTGACATCCTGGGAATTCACTCTTTTGTGTTGAATTCATTATTCCCTGGTTTGCATGTCTTCTTATTTCATGATTTTTAGCAATTATATTTGTAATGTACATTCTACAGTGGCTTCATGAGAAAAAGTGAACAGGAAAAACAATTTTTAATGTGTGACATTTTATTTCTACACTAGCTTTTTCTTGATTAGTTAGGTGGTTCTAGGATTCTGAGTTGGAAATTATTCTCAACAGCTCCACACATATATGTTCAATTGATTTATGACAAAGAGGACATTGCATCGAAGTCAAGAATGGATAATAATTTCACTATATTATGCTGTCTCAATTGAATATCCATGTGAAAAAAAGGATCTGGAATAATACTTCTCACAATATTAAAAAAAACCTTCATATGCAAGCCAGATTTAAATAAATCCAGATCTAAACTTTCAGAAGGAAATATAGTAAAAGAACTAATGTCCATTGACCTATAGTAGGAAAATATTATTAAGTAGGAGACACCAATCATTAATCATTAAAGAAAACATTTATATATTAGTCAAAATAAAAATTAACAATTCTGATTTATAACCATGACATGAAAAGTTAACCTATACAATTGGAAAAGTTATGAATTCGTATGTAGAATATGTAAAGAACCCTTGAGAAGCAGGAAGAATATGACAGACACAGCAACGGAAAAAAAAAAAAAAAGAAAAACAAAAGAGGACTGCACTGATCTGTACAAAAAAAAACCCATAAACATATGAAATGGTTCTTATCTTAGTGTTTGCAACGTGGCTATCAAAGACATTTTTATATCTGAACATTCTTACATTGAAGAGGTTCCTGACACTGAAGTGTGACAATGGAACATACTTCTTTTAAACTCTCTGCTAAGTAGATGTACAAAAATCCATTAGTTCTACACAAAGTACTTGCCAAGTTTGAATCTTTACACTTAAATGCCCCAAGATAGAGAACATTTATTTTTTAATTATTATCATCCAATTTCAGAGGAGAAGCGAGAAGTAGGGCTAATGAGAAAGTGTTATACTTTATAAAAATGAGAAATTATAAGCAGAGACAGATTTATCCCTCACTTAAATTAGCCACAGGGGCCCTAGCAATGTGGTCACATGTGTTGGTAACATCTGAAAAACCAAGATATTTGAAATATGTTTTATTAAACTGTCTTTTTATACTGCAACTTGTTTCCACCACGGTTCTCCTGGCAGATGTGTTTTATTTTTTTCTTTTTTTTTTTTGAAATCTGGCTAAGATGAATTGGTTAAGTTAGTTTAGTGGGATGTATTTTGGGGGTTAGCTTAAAAGAAGTTAAAGAATCTGAAAAGAATATTTCTGTGCATTTCACCCGTGGCAGTATGCAAATACACAAGGCCAGAAGCTATGTATTTATTTTTCAAAGATATATTTCCATCATCTGGCATAGGATCTGGAACATTATGTATCCAATTAACACTTATTAAGTGAAGTTCACAAAATGCATTCCTTGCACGGTTTATTGTACTGGGCATTAAGACAAATGTGTCATTAAAAAAAGGGTCAAGGTTTACCCTATTTGTATAAAAACATGTAATAAAATGTGGCTAGATATTTGGAAAATGTGACAAAAAATAAACTGTATAGTAGAGTATCATGACTGAAATCTATCTCTATTCTGACGCTGCGATTCCAGTCTCATTAGGAAAAGAGAGTGAAAGAATTTAGCTAGAAAAAGAAAATATTTGAAGATAAACACTGTGATAAATTATATGTAAAATTTGTTTGAAGGTTTATTCTTGTACATGATCAATGTTCTCATTTCTAAATAATGAATTATTCCTTTTAACTTTTCAATGAATGGATTGCCATTTCACTCTTGTAATTTTTTCCACGGGCTTATCTCTGTCACTTCCCTATATTAGTAGTTTATTACTTTTTATATTGATATTATACCAAATTGTTGTAGTTTTCATATTATCGAGAACTTCATGATTTATTACCTTATCTGTGTATTTAATGTGATATTTGGAAATCAAAATAGGAATGGATAATGTTTCCATATATTAAAAATATACATGCATAAAATGAGACATTCTATTAGACCAGGGGCTATATTTTCTTTTTTACTTATATATAATTTCAGAAGTATATAGTCATACTATATACATGTTAAGTAACAAAAATTTAGTAACATTCTTTGTGAAAATTAACCTTCAATATTTATCTATATCAAATTTAATCTCCAAATAATTCTTCCCAAATTACAACAAAATAATAAGTATTCAGACTTTTAATTTAGAGATGACCATATTGAAGGCAACATTACAGATGTTAGATGAGATAAATGGCACTAATAATAAACAGAAAATGTACTGGGCACATAATTACTTCCAGATGCCTGTTATATTATTTAATCGTCACAATAGCTAAAGTAGGTACTATTATTGCTTCCACTTTTCAGATGAGGAAATTGAGGACTAGAGAAGTTAAAAACTTGCTAATAATCACACAATTAGTAAGTGACACAGCCAGGACAGAAATGCAGTTTGGCATTAGTCCAAATTTTGTTTGCATTGCCACCATAGGAAAAATTAGCAAATATAGCTTTAGCTTATAAATCATCAGAAGAGGAGTAGAAATTTTCTTATGTACACGTTTTAGGTAGTTCTCAAGGAAGAAATATCAAAGTGTTAAAAAAAATTGGCAAAATATTTTCTATAAACATTAATTTAAAAGCGGAATACTTTACTCTGAGGTGCCTGAATTCTAACAAAATTCCACAAAAAACACACCAGGACTGGTGCATTAACAGAAATTCTAGGACTGTATGTCAACTCCACTTTATAAATTTCCCAACCAATTTATGTCACAACATTTAACTCCACTTTCTGTCCCCTTTTCACATCAGCTTTGAAAAACAACAGCTGAGACTCTTGTCCCTGTTGGACTCTTCCTGGCAGGCATGGCCCATGCGTCACCTTGATGGACAGCTGTTAGTTACATAACCTGAGTCTTAATTACACATGCAGATTTCCCGTGAGCCTCTCCGAAAACCCACTTAGGGGGGGCAAAAATTCATTGTATATTTATGCTAATGACATGATAATTGACCCGAGGTTACTTTTGCTCCTCTTTCAGATCCTACTGCGCCTGCGCTGCTTGATTCTCTAAGCTTTCTGGGACTTCCTCCAAGAATCCCCCACCGCTGTTGTGGTTAGAGTGCTGAGTTCCGATTGGCAATGTACTCCTCCCTCTGTTGAGGCGGTTATCTGAAGTGGGGACTTGCCCCCCATCCCATCCCTGGGAGAGCCAGAGGCCCCTCACTATCCACCTAACAAGATCTCATCTCTACAAAAAATAGAAAAAGTAACAAGGTGTGGCGTTTCACGCCTATAGTCCCAGCTAATTGGGAGGCTGAAGTAGGAAGATCACTGGAGCCCGGGAGTTTAAAATTAATGTGAGCTATGACGGTGCCACTACACTTTTGCCAGCAAAAGAGTGGGACATGTCTAACAAAAAAAGAAAAAGATAAGAAATAAACCAGCTGAAGTAGTGGAGAAGCATATTCTGGGAAGAGAGAGAGCGTAAGCAAAGACCCAATGAAGCTCTGCATAGTGGCTCATTTGTATTTTCTGACTAAATAAATAAACACATGTTTCGCAAAACAGCAAGGTTTGTCTGGAAACTATAAGAAATCTAGTTTGCTAGTTCGTAATATGTTAGGTAGGAAACAAAAAATATATATGAGCTTAGCAATATGGGCAGGATTTAAATCACTGAGAGACTTCTATATCTTCTTAGAGGAGATTTATCTTCAACTTACATCTGATGGCTAGTTTTTTATGGGAGTGATAAGGTTATCTTTTCATTTTCATGTATCTCTCAGTACCAGATTGGAGAAAAACAAAGCAATTACAAAACGAGAAACTCTAGCAGTTGAATGAATGAAGGATATTGCAGGGGAGAAGAAGGAGACAAAGCTAAATGACAAATTCTTAACTTGTTAAATAGTATACGGTAATGCCATTACCAAAATAAAGACCTTTGTACTAGCAAATTTAACTGGAACAATAAAAAAAAAATCCTGATAAAAATGAGAGCAGAAAGTTGAATATGATAGAAAATGCCCCAGGTCTGGGATGATTGTATAAATATATATAAATGTGAGAATCAAAGCATTTATGTGGTTATTATACTGGCTAGGTGTAAGATTCAAGGTGGAAAATAGTGGGAAGAAACAAGATGGAGGGAACAGAGCTCTAAGTAAGTTGCAGAATAATTGAGAGTCTAATTTGTTCAGTGATCAAAGGTTACTGTCATGTCAGATATTTTTGGATGTGAATAACCTTCATTTTCCTGCTTTGTCCTAATTCATCAGTCAACATGCCTATTTTCACGAAGCCAGCAGTGATAACTAACACCAAGGCCTTGTTCAGGATGAGTACCATGTCATTGTGTGTGAAATTCTGGTTCAGAAAATGCCTCTGGGTAGAATTTGTAATATAATTTTTGTAAAGTGATTGTTAGAGCCTTAATTATTATACTACAAGGGATGCCTGGTGGTTATATGAATAGGGTTAAATAAAATTGAATTTACACAAATCTTAAAATCACTTCAGGTCTGATGAATATATTATAAAACAGATATAAAGATACGTGATTGGATATTTTAGTAGATCTTTATATCTTTTCCTATAAAAATTGTATAGATTCTAACATACCCTTTACTACAGCCAAGGGAAATATAAGGATGCCGTAATAAGAAAAGGGTATCACACAAAAACAACCTAATTTAAATCTTTCAATTACCCACGTTTGACTATGTTCTGCTCTGCATACCAAATGCCTCTCGGCTTTAGAGTTAATGCTAGACTAAAAGAATGCTTTGACAGGCCGTCATTGTCTTAGTGCAATCAGGCACTTAGCAACGCTAACATTGGATGCTGGCATCCTTTGTTTGGAAACAGCAGTGATTTCACAATGAACTAGTTGATTGATAATTTAGTGCACTAATGTAAAGAAGCAGGGTGTCCCCATACTGCACCTATATCCAGATGTCAGTTTGCTACCAAGATAATATGTTGCTTAAAGATTAATTTTGCTCATTTTTAGCTCTATACAGATTATTTTATTGTGCATTTTCTCAGACCATTTGGCTCTTTCTTACTTTTCTCAATAGCAATAATGAATGCTCATTATTGCTTCTGTAGATCTTGCTTTAAGTTACATAAATATTAGAAAGATTACTTATTAATAGTCATTAAATAAATTAATATTTGTATAAGTAATTAAACTAACAATATTCTTATAACAAAATTACGAGCCATATATTCTAATATGTTGAACATTTTAAAATATCAAATATTTTTGATTAACACTTCGTAATTTATGAAAATCTACCATATATTAATATATCCAACAAAAGTTAATATACTGAGATATTTTGATTACATCAACATTTAACTAAAACTGTAGTATATTTATTTTGATAATAGCTACATACACTTTGTTACATATCAGTGAAAACTAAATGTAATCTCAACTAAATCTTTCTAGAGGAATAAAAGGAGAAAGATACAATAATTGAATATCTCATGTACAGTTTCAAGTAAGTCATAAAATTGTCATATTACTTGACAGATTCAAAGAAATAAAATGGTTTAACCCTAAAGACACAAAATGGGTCCAAGTTTCAAATGATACATTCAAGGTAAATATAAAATACAATTAAAAGATCCAAAAATAAACACTTAAAAGTACAATATGCATAAAATAAATCAAAATAGAAATAATATGTAACAAATCTATAGGCTTAGAGTATATAATGAACAATACATGAATTATTAATCAAGAAAGACATTTTAAAAGCGTATACACTGATCTTATCTGTTAAGACTATATATTCTAACTGTATATATCAAATAGCTCTTGCTGCTCCATTTGTCTCCTGGAATGTCTATGTAGCAGATCACAGAGCTTTTATTAACTTAGAATTTTGTCCCCACATGTCAAATCAAGTATAGTAAAATTTCCTCTTTTAAATATAAGATTCACTACCTGAATTCTAACATAAGATGATGATGATGATGACGATGATGATGATGATGTTTATGGCCACATAAAATCTCTACTTAAATACATTTATTATTAGGCAGACCATCTACCGGATTGTAAATGTGCATTAAAAGGAACAGACACTCTTCATGGAACTTCTCTCACCAAAGGCACTGTATGATATACTATTAAAATTATGTAAGTACGTATAAAATATATGATCTTCCTTAAATGGTCTTATTTTTATGCCCCCAAAGTGTTTTGTCATTCTATTTTATAACATTTAATGCATGTGTTTAGATTTCTAACTTTTAATTATGAAGATGATTGGTGTTTTTCTTTATCTCTAAAACTTCACATTTTAATTAATCAAGAAATAATTTTGAATTTGTAAAGACACATGACCTTTATTTTCATCTATAGTTTTTCCTTATTTTTTTAATTTTTTTTTTTTGAGACAGACTCTCACTTTGTTGCCCTGGCTAGAGTGAGTGACGTCAGCCTAGCTCACAGCAATCTCAGACTCCTGGGCTCAAGCAATCCTACTGCCTCAGCTTCCCAAGTAGCTGGGACTACAGGCATGGGCCACCATGCCCGGCTAATTTTTTTTCTATATATTTTTAGCTGTCCAATTAATTTCTTTCTATTTTTGGTAGAGACGGGGTCTCACTCTTGCTCAGACTGGTCTGGAACTCCTGAGCTCAAACAATCCGCCCGCCTCGGCCTCCCAGAGTGCTGGGATTACAGGCGTGAGCCACCGCGCGTCCAGCCTTCCTTATTGTTTTTAACAGTTGAAACTTTCCCTTTCTGTTCCTTTGTTCATTGAAATATTTCTCAATACTAAGACATAGACTCCCCAAGAATGCAGCAGTTCTTGCTACAAACCACAACATTGTACACATTGATTACAATTGATCGTTGCATCATTTTGCAATTATTAATTTTTTATTTCTGGCGAAAATATGCTTGATATTGCATGTGTTTCTGTTTAAACTTAAATTTATGGAAACCTGGTAATACAAATTAGTTTTATTTTCTTTGATCACTGCTCTATTTAATACTCATTAAGTTCCTAAATTTTCTTTAAATATATATTAATCATAATGTACTTCATTGTTGTGGAAACCTGGTAATACAAATTAGTTTTATATTCTTTGATCACTACCCTAATACTTATTAAGTTCCTAAGTTTTCTTTAAATATATATTAATCTTAATGTACTTCATTGATTTCTTCTTTCTTCAATTAAAATCAAAGCAGAAAAAAGAAATATTTGTTTCAAAAAGATACCTGTACTTTCTTTGCTAAACTCACAATATGTCACATATATATGCATGTTTACAGTATGATATTATAGAAACTAAAACCTCAGATCAGTTATTTATAGTAATTTTGAAAGTGAGAGTAATATAGATAATCATGCTAATCAGTTTAAAAAATAGTAAAAATGATTCCTGTGAAGCGAGAGAATTTATTTAAAAGCAAATTAATATGCTAGGATACATATGCTGTGATGATTAAGTTTTATGTCAACTTCAAAGGTAGTTTTGGATAAGATAAACATATAAATTGGTGAACTTTTGACAAAGCAGATCCCCCTCCGTAATTTGGTGGGCCTTATCATTTGAAGACCTCACGCTTAGTGAAAGACCAGTCGCTCAGAGCAAGAAGGAATTCTACAGCAGACTATTATCAGACTTCCTCTCATTATTGGCTCTCCTGGAGCTGCTCTTTCTGGCCTGTACCATCCACTGGAACTGTACCATCGCTCTCCTGTGTCTCGAACCTGCTGGCCCACACTGAAGACTTCAGCTTGCCAGCTTCCATGTCCTGTGTGCCATTCCTTCATTCCTTTTAAATAAATCTCTCTCTCTCTTTCTCTCTCCCTCTCTCTGTCTTTCTCTCTCTACACACACACACACACACACACACACACACATACACACAAACACACTCCTTTGTCTCTGTCTCTCTCTACACACACACACACACACACACACACATCCTATTGATCTGTTTTTCTGAATAACTCTAATATGGACTGCTTATTTATTTTTAATAAAATTTTCAATAAATTTACTAAATTACTTTGCATTCATTTATGTAGGCATGTATAAAATTGATAGCTGTCCTCATGTAAATTTTCCATATACATATGATGAGTAAGAGCATCGGCAGAAGTTTTCATTCATAAGGATTCCCACATTCACGTTCCTGGATCACAGCCAATTCCTGAGCAATGAGGCGATGCACATCATAACAGAGCTACTGGTGAAGAAATCCACAGAAGACAGATGACAGCAGGATGACAGATGTGATATGGTGAGGTGAGGAGGGAAAACCACCAGCACACAGCATGCAGGAGAAATGCTGCAAGTGCTCACTGAGACACAGCTTCGCACAACATGCCACAACAATGAAAAACGGAGAAACAGCAGTGGACAAACTGCCTTAGGCAACAGTAATCATAAATGGTGACTCATGCGGTTCCAGTAAAGGCATCAGTTACCCCATGGGGAGAAGGGAAGTGGCATTGCATAAAAACATTCCTATCATAGCAAATGAAGCTTTGACATTTATGAGGTGTGTAAAGGAAATCAGTTGTCCTTGAAGCACATTTATACAAATGAACAGCTCCGGTAATTTTTTTTTTTTTAATGCAAAGGTAAATGTCGCACAAACAAATAAAATGTTATTGGGGTGTAACGAGCCTTTTTAGTAATAGATTTTTATAAACAAAATTGTGGAGATGCAGATTGTACAACTATCATAATGGGAAAATTTAAACCCTAAACAAAGAAATTCTTGTTTAATCACAAGTTCTGTGAGATACTTGGTGCTACATTCTTAAATATTTTTCAACAATTTCTGTTTTACTGTTTCCTTGCTTTTCTATTTGAAGTGCATGCTAGTAGTTAGATTTACTAAATCGTATGTTTTGCAGCTTTTGAAAATCATCTAACACCATTGTTCTGACACCGGAATGAAAATGAAAACATTTTAACTATCTTTTTAATCAGTAGAAATATGTTTTTGGAACTATGTTATTGATTAAAGAAATTCATATAAACAATAGTGTGATAAATATTTGTATCAAATAATTTATTACTGTTAACTCCTCTTTTAGTCTCTTCCTGATATGAGAGTTGTTCAGTAACAAGGATGCTTCAGATTGAAAATATCCTAAAAGCATAATTTTTAGTTCACTTAGTTTAGCCCAAAAAAGGAGTCAAGGTACTGTTGAACTTCAAGAGTATTTTCCCAGCACCCCTCACTGTTGAAAATGGTTTAGTTCTGTTTGTGACAACCCTAATTCAGGGAAGAATAAAATTTAATAGAATTTTATTTTCTGTCTTTTATTCTATAGGAAAAATTGAGTTTCCAAAATTTCTATTCTTTTACTTGCCAAATGTTACACTACAAAATTATTATTGCTTTGCATGGTCTCTCACTCACTCCTCTTTTCCTTTCCAAAATACAATCACGTGTTTTCTCGCATATTCTGAGCATGTGTAATTTGTTTGTTCAACGTGTTCTTGTTCTTAACAAAAATTAAAATATAGGAAATGGAAGGCTAAAGCCTGGGTAGAAATTATAGCTTTAATCTTCATTGAACTTACGACATTTTGGAGGAAAAGTAAATATAAATGACTTTAACCACAGGAGTATGTGATTAATGTTGATCTTTGTTGGAGATAAAAAATAAGGAAACAGTATTTTTGTCTGAGATGTTTACGGAAGGCTCCATAATGAAGTAAAAATTGCCTCAGGACCTAAGAATAGGTAGAATCTTGATAAAAAGTGATCATAATGGGTATTTGCCCCTATACATCTTATATATAATAAGGAAAAAATTAATGTGTCAAGAACTGGCATGAGAATTGTATTATATTCTGGGAATATATTTTTAGAAAATTCTTGGAGTATAAAGTGAAATAATGAGAACACACAGCCAGCAGAATCCACAGTAAATCATCATGATGGAAGAAGAGGAAGATTTGGGGCTTCATGCTGACAGGGCGAATGTGAGAAACCAGAGATATGACATGAGGAGAAGCAAATTGTTAGAACGTATTTGAAAGGGTTACTTCACTTTAAACTAATCCTCCCTCAAAATTGCTCCTAACTTTCAGTAAATTAATTCTTATATGCATGTTTTTGCTTGTCATACATTTTTGTGAAGAAACCGAATTGACGTATTACATAGGAGGTAAAATATTCTCAAAATAAGCATGTAATTTTCAGAGGAAACTATTATTATATTTCTTTGTGATTTTATAGATATTCGAAGACAGCTTTGACTTGTATAATTCAAAGAATAAAAGTCTGAACAGGTATTATAAAAAATATACCTTTAGATGCTCAAAGACCCTAGCTGAAATCTAAATATGAATGTGTGAATGTTTATAAACATTTATATTTCATGATAAACAATTTTAAATATAAATTGGTGCGTTGTTTATAAAAGGAAGCTCTCGATTTACAGAGATAATTTATGGTATGTCAAAATTAATTGTCTTCCTCTAGTAAAGGAAAAAAGTATTGGTAGAAAAATAAGTTCTACACAAGTATGAGGAAGAAGTTGAAAAGGATTTTATCATTTGTACACATAATCAAAATTCTGTATCTAAAGGATATATTGAAGATGTTATTGTATAATTCTTTAATTATAAAAATGATATCCAACTCAAATACAAATAAGTAGGTGACTTCCACTTATGGATGGCACCATAAGTTCACATTCTAAATTTACCCTTTCCATCTGAAACACGGTTATCACTGATAAAAATATTTTTAACACTAAGTAACAGACACTCTTAAAATTAAAATAAACCTGTCCTGGGCAAGTATTCAACAGACACCTTCATTATGATAAGAAGAGCTTATGATATAATGCCTGTTGGTTTCATTTTGAGAAATGAGGACTGGTGGATGAATTTATGGTAATCTTTGCTGTGTTATGATTAGAACCCGCTTCTCTTACCGGTGTTAGGGCAGGGCTTTCCCGACCATGTGGGCATTTGGGGAAAAATGAGTTTCCTTTCTGGGCTTGTGGCTTATAGAATTGGTGTCTACGTAAAATGAAATACAGATTTAGAGAAAGATCTAAAATCAGACTTTTGTTCTTTTTTGTATTTCAAAATATTACAGGACTACAATTATTTTTGGTTGCATGCATCAATTTTTTTATGCTTGAGTTAAGGTTATAAAAGTGTCCATCATGCAGATAGTACTGGTTCATTGTCCCCTTTAGGTAGATTTTCACCCAACTCCTCTTCTCAACTACCACCTGCTTGAATTTCATTGAGTTTTACTTCCATTTGTGCACATGTGTGCTCATCAGTTAGTTTCAGTTTAATAGTGAGTATATGTTGTGCTTGTTTCTACATTCTTTAGATAATTCACTTAGGAGAATGGTCTCCAGTTCCATCCAAATTGTTGCAAGCGGCCTTAATTCATTCTTCTTCACAGCTGAGTAGTATTCCATAATATACATATACCACATGTGGTTCATCGACTCAGGACTTGATAGGCACTTGGGTTGATTCCACATCTTTGTAATTGTGAATTAGGTCGCAATAAACATTCAAGCACGGGTGTCTTTTTGATAAACTGACCTATTTTCCTTTGGGTATATACCCAGTACTGTGATTGTAGGATCAAATGGTAGGTCTACTTTTGGTTCTTCCATGAATGTCCATACTGTTTTCCATAGAGATTGCACTAATTTGCAGTACCACCAACAGTGTGTATAAGCATTTCTTTTGCTCTGCATCTGTGCCAATATCTATTGTTTTTGGACTTTTTAATAAAAGTTATTCTAACTGGGGTAAGACATCTCGTTGTGGTTTTAATTTTCATTTCCCTGATAATTAGTGATGTTTAGCAGTTTTTCATAGGTTTATTGGTCATTTGTCTATCCTCTTTTGTAAAGCTTCTGTTCATGTCTTTTGTCCATTTTAAGGTTGTTTGTTTTTTCCTTGCTGATTTGCTTGAGTCCTTTGTAGATTCTGGTTCTTAGTCCTTTATTGATATATAGCTTGCAAGTATTTTCTCCCATTCTATAGGTTGTCTGTTTGCTCTTTTGATTATTTCCATGGATGTGCAGAATATTTTTAATTTAATCTCTCCACAAAATACATATCTAAAAAGTGATAAAATTATAAGAAAACAATAGTGATGAGAAGAAATAATATAGGTGTAAATAAGTAGAACAGATAGCAAAACTACTAAATATATACTCTTCTCATCAGCACACAGAACATTGTCCAAGTTTAAACATATCTTAGGCCAAAAAACATGTCTCAACAAATTAAAAAAAAATAGAAATCATACCATGTATCTTGTCAGACCACAGGGGAATAAAAGTAGAAATCAAAGCCAAGAGAAACACTCAATTCTACACAAAGCCATGGAAATTAAACAACCTGCTACAGAATGATTACTGGGTCAATAATGAAATTAAGTTGGAAATCAAAAAATTCCTCGAACTAAATGACAGAAGAGGCATAAGCTACCAAAATCTATGGCATTCAGCAAGAGCAGTCTTAAAGGAAAAATTTAAAACCTTAAATGACTACATCATAAAAGATAAAAAGATGCTATATTAATATAACATTATATCTTAATTAAAATAAACATGTATGTATTACCTATGTATACTGCTGTAGCATCAAAGACTGATATTCTATTAGCATCAGTGCTTCAACTATTAATAAGCCTAAGGATGACTTTCATTCTGCTTCTAATTTAGGTCAAAATTGATCTCTCCTTTCAATAAAGCTGTACCTAAACAGTTACGTTGTCTACTATTGATTTGTTTGTTACTATCTCAAATTTAATTTATTTATAACCCTTCTTCCTTAACTTGCCATCATCTTTTTCTCTCTTCCAATTTCTATTGTGGGTTATAATTGCCTTAACTTATTGATCTCATTTTAAAATGTAAGGATTCTCACCGTGTCAACATTTTATAGAGAACAAAATAGATATAAATATATCAATTTTTGAAATTGAGTAAGCATATATAACATTGGATAGTTCTCATCCTATATGCTTTAGCAAATAAATTAAAGATAAAAATGAAAAATAGCGTTTTAAATGTAAGGTAAATAAGTAAAAAATGAATATGTTATGCTACACAAATTAAAACTGAAATAAGAAAAGGCTCATGGCAATATTGTCACAAATGGTAACTTCTAGCAATATTTTAGTAGGCTAAGAAGCAAGCCAATGTAATAATATGTGGAAATCTATACACATTGTGCTGAAAGATGATGGATATAGTGTGCTTATAAAACATAAAAATAACAAATGGAACTAAATTTTGATCTTTAGCAATAAATTTATATCATGTTTGTGTTTAATTTATACAGTATCTATTCAAGTATATGCTGTTTGAAATGAATAGAATTTGAATTTACATGTGTTCAACATAATATTTTGGATAAAAAGAAATCACTTTTTCTATTTTCCTCTTATACTATTTTAATAATTTGAATTAGCTTCGACTTTTAAAAGGATTTTCCTTTTCCCTAATGGTTATGTTATACATGCACATTGTCAAAAGGTCAATAAATAAAGAATAATGATTTCATATTTGTTAATGTCATAGCATGTCCATACTACATCCCTATTTATTGCTTAATAAAATATATTGTATGTATATAACACATTTGGTTTAGTCATTTGTTGAAGATAAAAGAATAACTGAAATTTGAATCAATAGATAGAATGTGTCCCAACCTCAATTAGGTAAAAAACAAATAAATATAGAAATATTTTGATCACAGCTATCCATTTCAAAAAGATAAATGCCTACAATCACTATATCATAAAAGAAGTTATAGAAACAAAAAAGAACAAAATACTGCCCTGAGAATCATCTGTATCATTAAATACTTGAATGTATTACATTGATGGCTTCTCCATCTTTATTTATTACCGTTTATATCCACCAGAGTGCTAGAATTTAGAAAGCTGAAATTCTAGTGTTAGTGAGGATAGGAAAAACAGGAAAATGACTGTCCTGATGATTGGAATGGAAACCCATGCAAACATTCTGGCGAGTATTTTAATCAGTTGTCAGTGAAATTAAATTTGTGTATACCATGCAATTCATATAATCTTACTACTCAATATACATTGCAAAATACTCTTACATAACAGCAACACCAATTAGTAGACCCAATGGATAAATGGAGGCATATCACTGATCTATTAGAGTAAATTTAATGAAAATTAGTATGAAAAATATGCATGTGATGTATCCTAGATATTCTGATCATTCAGGCTCAATTAAAAACATTGGGTATTCTTCAAAATATTTTCATTATATAAATCTCTCTCCTTCCCAGAGTTTGCCTCAAAATGAACATAGTTCACAGGTTGCTATGTTTTATTTTATTATTTCATTTAATTTATCTTATCATTATAAATTAGCTTTGGGCAGACATAGTCCATTTGACTAAGACAGCCATCTTTGGTTTGTTTCAATGATCACATTCACAGAATATAACAGGCATCATGAAGCAGAAGCTTACTACCGTAATGAATGCAAAGGACATGGGTTTATGATTTCAATACACAGCTTCTGATACCCATAATCTACATTTAAGATATGCAAAATCATGAGAGAAGAAGCTGATTGTGTGTGGATTGTCTCATTTCCGGAAAGCCTAGGAGCCCATCAACTGTTATGCCTTGCTAAACTGCAGAGCTTCTCAAACTACAGAGCTTCAAAAAAAAAAAAACCTGCCTTTTTCCACTGATATATCTTGTCAATTATCAGTTACTAGCTATTTTTTAGTTAATCTCAAAAGTGAAGTACAAATTCGAAGTCCTCAGCCACATTTTCATTCATCTTGGATCCAGTATAAACGAACATCTATTGATTCCTTGAGTTAATGTTCAAAGAAAAAAATTCAAGAAATGTCAAATCCTCAGGCATTGCAGAGGCAGAAAGAAAGATATAGAACCAGATGCTAATATTTTTTTTCCAGTTTACCCCATGGACCTTAGTACGTATTCCTCAGTAATTTTTAAATTTTTGTTATACAAACTTGTATAATGCACTAAATTCCAAAGAAGAAATAGTAAAATACTGATGTGCACCAACACATGCATTAACCAATGGATAGCTGAAATTCTCTATATAAACTGTGATAAATCATTAACATAACTTCTTGCAAGTTTTCTGCTTCCTTTGCCAATTGAACTATTCATTTTCTCTCTTACGTACATATTTCTTGCACCTGTGTATAAGTATTGTTATAGGTAGTCAATAGCCTATATTATTTTAATTTATAACGAATTTATTTAAATTTATTTTCATCTCTACTGAGGCACCATAGAATCGTTAGAAATGCACAGTTTTAGATATTTTAATATTTGAGATCATTTTTATATAGCTTTAATTTTTCATTTAATTATAAAAATAAACCTAAATTTTAATATGATCTATGGTGCTTCCAAATCTCTTAATAAAAGCCCCCTTATCATATTTCATATATTTACATAATTATAGTTTCATGTACTTATATAAACATATATGCACTATAAATAGATATGCATAAATATACACATATTAGTACATGAATGTATAATTTATTTATATATAATAAACCTAGATTATACAATGAATGTCGATTAGCAAGCTTAATCAATGATATTTCGTAGGCATTTTTGTCATATCAGCATATTTAGATTCATCTTATGTTAGTTACTGGCTGCAAATATTATTGTTTTAAGAATATTTATTAAGTCATACTCTTAAGAAATTCACTTTATCTGTACATATTTGCCATTGTATATAATGTTTCAGTGAACATTGTCATGTATATGTATATGTCTCTGTAAATTTAATTGACAATTCCAGTTGGATAAATTCTTCGAAGTTCAGAGGAAAATTTATTTGAATTTTTTATTTATCACTCTTCATCAAAGTGGTTCTAAAATTTTACAAAGGCTAATGTGTATAAAAATATTCATATTTCTATGCACACTAAATTTCAAAAATAATCAAATGAAGATCATTAACATACAAGGTTTAATAAACTAAAAATACTTCTATGCTACGTTACTCAAATAACAGAACAGAAAACAGAACAAAATATTGCACAGATCTGGTAGCTCACACCTATAATCCTCTCACTTTGGGAGACCAAGGCAGAAGAATCTCTTGAAACCAGGAGTTCAAGATCAACCTGAGCAACACAGTGAGACCCCATTTCTACAAAAAATAGAAAAGGAAAAATGAGTCAGGCATATTGGCGAGTGCCTATAGTCCCAGCTATGCTGGAAGCTGAGGCAGGAGGAGCACATGAGCTCAGGAGTTTGAGGTTGCAGTGAGCTATGGTGAGGCCATTGCACTTTAGTCCAGCAAACAGAGAGAGATCCTGTCTCAAAAAACAAACAAAAAAAATTACACAATATTATTGCCATTTCAGCCATGAAGCATATCTAAAGACATTACTAAGTAATAAATATATGTATACATAAAATAAATAAACATAATAAATACATATTCTGTCTTACATTCACATGCACGCATTAGAAGATACATAGGAACATATCACATGCCTATTTTCGTTAAGCATCATAAATTTAATTGAATCTTTTGCTACTTGCTAAGTTTCTCAGTAAAATTGGGTAACAGGAAGTAATGGTCTGAATTTGAAATATACATGAAGTTCTTATATGTTTTATATAGTGGTTAATTTTCCCACAAAACTTAAAAAATTCTGATATACTTTATTGTGCTATTTAAACTGATAGTGGAGTTTTCCATCAGGTAATTTTTGTGGCAATTTTAGATGAAGATCTAATTAGTATTTAAAATTCTCTAATCTAGGTGCATTTGTGGTAGACCATGTAGTTCTGTCATAATTATAAGTACCTCTGTGTTTGGGTTTGTCTTTGAACTAGTTGTTTTTCATGTAATAAGATTAATTTATATATATAGGTTTACCAAATTTTTTCTGATGCATCAACCTTGCAAAGAAAAAAAAATGTTCATGATGCCCATAGACTCTGATGTTTCTTAAACCACTTTCTGGGCTTTTTCTCCAAATAGGTTATAGTGCTTTGTATATAGGAGCTCATCTACTAATGTTTTTGCTTCAACTTCTATATAACTAGCTAATAATGTAACTAAATGACTTCTAGATGTTACTTTATTTATACTTATAAAATCCAAAAATTTCTGAAAACCATAATGAAGTTATCTAGTGAAAAACCTAAAATAAACCAGTGTAAGGCTAGTTATAGTCTTTATATGTCTCACTTAGTGTGATCATTTTTAGCTGCAGAAATGTTAATGTGTTGCTATAGGGATGATTCCTGAGATACTATGCAGGTTGTAAATATTGAACGTCATATGCACTTGGTTGCTTTTCTGAAAGATAAAAATATCTAGGCCCATGGGATTCAGATGAGGATCGAGGACATGAAGCAGACAATAGATGAATTGTGCAGCTATAATTATTAACTATCAGAGAAGTTGGTGTAACATAATATTTCCCCAAGCTACGACTTAGACTCTCACATTGAGCTTCTCAGCCCAAAAAGTGAAGTACGTTAGAATTTTAGAATGATCGAGCTAGTGGGAGAGATACTTAGGGTCAGAATAAGGTTCCTAAAACATCTTAAAATTATATAATATAGAAGTAACGAATTTGAGTTGTGCAAAGTCAACACATTTTATTTTTCTTCTTATGAAGTTATTGCAAGACACCCAAGGATGACTAAAGGAGGTAAGAAATGGATGCCTTATACAATTACTCTCGTTTTTTGTTGTGACTAATGAAGAGTAAATTCCTTACATATTCTCCTATTCTTTAATTTTTTTTTCTAATGTTATAGAATTGGATTTCATTTGTGAGAAAATATTTTTTTCCATGTGTATCTGCCTCCTTGTGACTGCCAGGCCCACTGCAGTAGGGGAGAATAATGAGGAGAAAATCTCTTCCCATTCAATTTCTCACTGTACGTGGGGCTCCTTCAATTAATTTCTTAGTTTCTCTGTGTCAGTTTTACTGATGCTAAAAAGATACCATAGTTTGGTATTGTCTCCAAACCACATGAGCAGAGCAGCATGCTTTTTTCCCCATGTCTAATCACATGTAAAGATTTATTTTGCTTTTCATTTTTGTTAATTAAAGACAGCAAATGCAAATACATTGGGCATTTCATCCTTGATTTTACAATCTACTTATTGTTGTCTTGATTTTCCTTTGTATAGCAATTTACTAGCATTTTTTGATATAATAATAGCTAACATGTGTGTAGCATTTTTATTTTTATTTTCATTTCTTAAAATTTTTTTTTTCTCACCTTCTCAATCCAGCTTTTCTGGACTCCCTGAAGAACTGGGAAGAGAAAACCAATGTGGCATTTATGTGTGAAATATTTTTCATATTTCATTTAATTTTTAGAGGAAAAAATGAAGCTTGTCATTTTCTTCCCCACGTAAGTCAGAAGGAAACTCAGAAGTAAAGCAATAAATATAAATCTGTGACTACAAAATTAACTGAACGGCTGAATACATATTTGATCCAAGCTGACTAATTCCAAGCAGGAACTTTTACCGCTATACAACATAACTTCTCAATATGATAGATATTATTTTAGTGATTTCTCAAGTAGATGACATTTACAAATAGCCTATTTCAGTTATTGCTGATAATATAGCATGCTACTGTTAAATCTAAAGTGTTTTTTAAACTTCCCCAAGTAACACAATTTGTAGAAAATATGAAATGTTAAAATAATATAAAATTTATACTGAATGAATTTCCTATAAATGTGCAACATTTCTTGATATTTCTTAATTAAGTGGGTACAATATCCAATATCTTACCTATCATTTTCAGTTTTAAATGATAAATATTTCAATATCTGAGAAAATATAAGTAAATAGAATGGTTGCAGCTAGTTGTGGTGGTTTCAAAAAATAACTGCTTCCTGTATTCAGTCTGTGTCTCAGTTTCCTAATTTGCAAAATGAATGAAATAAGAGTACCTACCTTACAGGGTCTAGATAGTATTAAATTAATACATGTAAAGCATTTAGACAACTTTCGTGTATATAAGAACTATGTAAGTCTTTTATAAAGTACATAGATATTATAGTCAGATAAATAGTTTAGATTGCTTTTTGCCATCCACTTGCCCTTGGAGCATATATCATGCATTTTAATATCCCTTAAGAAATACCTTGGAAATTGAATTAATAAGATCTACTTTGAAATACATGAGGAATTCACATATAATAAAGGTGCCTCTTAAAATATGCGGAAACTATCTAATTTTTTATGTGTGAAAAATTATTTTATGTGTCAAAAATTGTACTACAACAGGAGATTGATGAATATTAATACATTATAGTAAAAATGCTGGTAAATACTTGCAAATTATATAATAAATATTGAATAATTCTTAATAAAAAGTTTCATAAAAAATAAAGGAGAAGACCAAATCCAATAGAAAAATATTGTCTCAAGGTATAAGCAGATGGTTCAAACACTCCCCCCACACACACAGAAAGAAAAATGTAAATATTTCTAGTACATAAAATAATTATATTTTAATACGATTTGGGCATAGTAAAGTATTCTAAAATACCATTAATAATCTATCAAATGAGCAAAAATATAAAACTTTGATAATAGTTTTGTTGGAAAACTTGTGATTAAATAGACAAATTCATACATCCCTAATATAAAAGTGAAACAATAGAAACACTGTAAAGACAAAATTGACAGAATCTTGCAAAACTGCATATGAATTTACCCTTTCACCCAGAAAAACCACTTCTATAAAATATTTCTAATACATATTCACAATAATACAATTAAGGTATGTGCAACAGTTTAGTCCTTGTATATTTCTTATGGCAAAAGACTGAAAACAACCCAAATGTCCACGTACAACAGAAGACAGGTTGAAATTCTCTATTTATTCTTTCCTTTAAAATGCCTGAGTGAACTTGTGCAAGTCAAATACCCTCAGACTGCCTGTTTTCTTATTTGCAAAATTAGGTAGATCAACCAAATCATCTGTGTTATAATATTTTATTTTATATAAATTATTCTGTGTGTTTTCTTTTGGAACAAAATTTTTTTCATTTATTTAATAATGTGTTTTGTATATTTTCTTCATGCTAGACTCTCTGATAGAAAATATATCCAAGTGTAACATGTTAAACTTGTTTTTTCAAAAAAAAAAGGTTAGTTAGATTAATTTCCAATAAATAATAATATGACATTTAAATCATTGAATTATTTTAAGTATGTATGAGAACATAATATCTAAGAATTTAACTTCTTAACTATGATTAACACTTTTGCATACAGAAAATACAACATTTAAATATAGTCACCAAATCCTGCTAATAGTGTTTAATTGAATAGGATTTGTAATCAGTTCTTGTAGTTGATAGGAGACTTAAGTAACTTAAATCTTTTTCAACTTCAGTTTCCTCCTGTAATTTGGGAATAATAAGAGTAACTGATAAACCTACCACATGCTTACTGTGAGAACAAAATGAGCTCATTTAAGTGAAATGTTTAAAACACTACCTGATGCACAATAAACACTGAATATGTCAATTACTATATTGTTCATTGACAGATAATGGTTGTGCAAAACAAGCCCTCACAGTAAGACTGTAAAGAATTCTCTCTCTCCAATCTTAGCAATTTAAAGCAAGTCCTGACCTAAAGAAATCAAATTCTACTTCACATCTTACTTTTTTTCTTTCTTTTTTTCTTTTTTTATTTCTTTTTAAAAATAGTTTCTAAAATTTGCTACTCAATGTCATTCTTTAGTTCGTTATTGGCTAAGGGAAATTCTCTTATCTCTTACCACTTCCTAATTGCCCTGCAATATCACTTTTGATATCATGAAAGAAATTCATTTTTTCTCAAGGACTTGTAAAGAATCGCAGTATCTTTCTTCACTGACTTTTCACTTTGAGCAAAGGGTATAGATTGTTCTACCCTGTCTCCAATAATTCAACAATTGTCTCACTCAGTGACACTTTTACATACTATCTCTGATGCCAAACTCCTGCAATCATTCATTATACCAACCAGTGAACTCAGTAATGCAGACAAGCTAATTAGAATAAAGCTTTGCAATCCGTTTTGTTAACTATCACAAGAATTCTGGTGCCTTCAGGACTCAGAAGCCAAAGCCCACTATCGCCTAGGGGTTTTGGTCATTACTCTGCATCCTGTATTGCCTTCTATTGTGAGAACTCTTCTGCTTCTACCACCCTCTTCCAGAGCCTCCAACTTCACCATGTTTTTGTCTTGCCATCTCTAGTTTCTGGATAGAAGCCAAGATTTTTGAACGAATCTCTGAACTGCTTTTCCTCTGAGAGTATTGGTGATAGCTTAATTCTTGTTATAGCCTTCAGTGGCACCCTGGAAATGCTCTTGGTCACTAATCTCCCCATCTCAGGGTTAGGAGTGGAGGAACAATGAAGACTAATTACTGAAGTTACAGAATTTTCTCTACTGATAAAGTTTAATCACATATTTTTCCCAAAGAGTTAGCCTAAATGAGTAGCTCTTTGTAGCCATGGAAGCATTAAACTCAAATTTTAACTCTCTTTTCTCACAATATGGCCACAAAAGGGAAAAGGAAATATTACAGAAGGCAACCTGTTATCTGTAAGGAGCTTCTAATATAAGATTACTCTCTGAGTATACCTACTCCAAAAAGAAGAATTAAAAATCCATCTTTCCAGTTTCTTAAAATTAGCTCTATGAACAAATTGTCAGACTCTGAAAGATACGATTAACTCCTTTCAGAGCAGAGAATGTTCCTGAATTTCTATTTTTAATTTTAATTTTTAAAAAATTGACAGATAAAATTGTATGTATATGAAAGTACATATACATTGCAAATTTACTAAATCTAGCTAATTAGCATGCATATTACTTCATTTAGTTATCATTTTTTGAGATGAGGACACTTCACATTCACTCTCTTAGCATTTTTAAAGAATTTCCTATCTATACACAATGGAATACTATTAGGCCATAAGAAAGAAAGAAAGAAATTCTGTTATTTGCAACAACATGGATGAATCTGGGGGACATTATGTTAAGTGAAATAAGCCAGGCACAGAAAGACAAATACTGCATGATCTCACTTACATGCGAAATCTAAAAAAGTTGATTTTGTGGAAATAGAAAATAGAATGTTAGCTACCTAGAGTTGTGGTAGCTGAGGTGCAGACGGTTGGGCAGATGTTGGTGAAAAGATACAAAATTTCAGTTAGATAGGAGGAAAAAGAGCAAGAAAAGTACAGCATGGTAACTATAGTTACCGTCCATTGTCTACATTTCCAGGTTACAATTAATTAAACCTAAAGTCCCTGCTAGCCAAAATGTTTTGTAAAAATGTATTGATTTATAATATGATCAAATATATATCCCTGGAATATATCAGTTATATAAACTCTGAGAGAGTAAAATATTGCTTTTTATTTCACAAATCTTGTATAACATTGTGATTAAAATTTACAAAGAAATGTGATGATTAAAAGAAATAACTTTGTAGGATTGTACTATTTTTAAATTTCCTATTTCTAAACATCATTATTTTAAAATTTTTTAATTATTATTGGTATATAATGGTGGTACATATATATGGAGTACATGTGAAATGAAAATTGCATTGATTTTGTTGCCTTTTATAAACTTTTATAAAATTGCCTTGTAATTTTTCAAAAATTTCATACATATTTTATTCTTATGTACCTTATAGTCTTTGTTTCTATTAAAATTTGTCTTTTGATTTCATTACAAAGAATCCTTAATGTGCATTCATAATTTAAATGTTAACTCCTTCTTTACAATTCCCTTTTAGCACTGATCACGTCTAAAGTTTAACAATGAACGCTGTGGTTTTTGACATCAACTATAGATTTTGAATGTGATATTCAATGAATAATTTATAGATGATTCTACTTATAATTCACCACACATATAAAAGTAAATAAGAAGTAATAAATGAGTTGTGACTGCATAGCAAGGCATGATTTAAAGTCATAGACTAAAACCTGTAGGTATATATCTAACTAATGCCTAGATATGTAGGTATTATTTCCAGAGGCAAACAATATATAAAAGACCAAGTTTAATATGAATGCCTTTATATTTTTATAAATAATAGTTTTCCCATCTTCTGCTCAGGGAAATGTTTTATATTTCAAATGCCAGGGCTGCATAGTAGGAATTATATTATCGATAAAGCTAACAAAAATTATTTAATGTCTGTATTTTAGTTGTTTCACTTGCGAATGAAAATAATAATAATGATTTCATCTTACAGTGATATCATGAGTTCTGTATGATTTAAGTTATTATAGAGGACTTTTAACCATCATAGAGCATCATAGACTTAATTTAAATGTAAAGAAATGAATGCTTTGAATTAAACTTTTCAATTTACAAAGAGGTAAAGTTAAGTACAAGTGGCTTAATTTATTTTTTTGAAAGTCAATATAATAGCAAATGCTACAGACAGACTAATGTGAACCTCTTTGAAAACAATCTCCTCTGAAAACCATTTTGTACACTATCGTGAATGATTTCAGAAAAGTATATTTCAAGAATATAGTATTATGTATCATGTAAATAAGACATTTAATTTAGCTGATATATAATTCTTTAAAGTTTCAGTATTCTAGATAAATCCAGTACTGCCAAAATTTAAAAAAAAAATGAAAAATATGTTTTCCATATTTTCCAAAACAGAACCTTTATCCATAGTAAATTTGACAAACATTTTCTTTGAATTTACTTGAAAATTCCATGTCTAGAAAATATTTTGGTTATTCGCATCTACAAAGAAAATATTTTGAACAGGTTTACTCTAGGTTTTCCTGTCTCCATCCTACCTGAAATAGATGCTATAGGCATAGTTGACTGGGATTTTGAATTGTTTCTTCAGCAGCCAGATTGCTGCATATAAACTTGATTGAGACCGATTTAGATTTGGATTGTGACTGACTTCACCGAACTCAAGGAATGAATTTAAACTGAAAATTACAGTTCAGTTTACTTCATACCAGTGGGACCAGCACTGTTACAGATATTTCTAATCTTGCTACTTTCAGTTTCAACTAAACCTTGTATTCACAACATCGGTCCATGTGAAAAATCCTCTTTGTAGTCTGAGAAATTTCATGTCTCTAAGGAAATACAATAGGTAAAGTGAAAATTTACAAATGCAACGTAACTGAAACAGACTCATTATCCAAAGCTATATTCAAAATGGAAAGAAACAAATTTTGCAAAAAATGATAGTAAAAAACAGAAATGATTTGAGAATTTAATAATAATTTTATCAAAGTTCCTATAGTTTTATTATTTGTTCAGATTTCATTGTTGTTTTATATGCTGATCGTCTTAATGTATGTTAAGTACTAGTAAAAGAGAAAGCAATATATGGTATATGTTTAGTTGTTGACAATGCAGATATTTTTTTAACTTTTGAGTTAAAATATATGATATCGAATTAGTTTTGTTATGATATATATTAACATATTTCAAAAAGCAAAATGGTATAAAATGCTATAGGTTGAGAGGTCTTGCTCTCATCCTGTTCTGACACCTACTATTCTCCTAAATAGTAGGGACTATATTTAAGAATAACGTCTTGTAAATATCAAAATGGCTAAAAGAAAAAAATTTAAATATTCTCATCACAAAGAAATGATAAGTATATGAAGTGATAGATATATAAATTAACCTGATATAATCATTCCACAACGTATACATGTAGCATAACATCACATTGTACCCTATAAATATATGCACTTATCATTTGTCAGTTAAAATAAAATCTATAAAACAGATTTATTTTAAGTAGCCTCTTATAAAACCAACTAGACTTTATTAGTGCAAATATGGATACTTTTTTTAAACACCCCTTTTCACATGTGTACATAATATACACACTATTATAATTGGTTTGATTTTTTAAATAAGCATGTCATTTTACTTTTATGTCGGTACACAGAGAGATCCCTAATTTTTTATAAGATTTAATATTTTCCATTGTGTAAATACAGCATACTTTATTCATCAAATTTATTGTGACATTGTGGATTATTTCCAGTCATTTTCTATTATAAATAATATTGTGATGAAGAGATATGTATATAGATGATTATGTGCATGTGTATTGACACCTACAGGATATATTTTAAAAAGTGATTGGTAATTTAATGGATAAATGCCTTTACAATATGGGTAGCTATTTCTAAGTTTATTTCCATAATGGTTGTTTCATTTGTACTCAAAACAGCAAAATTTGAGTTTCTACTTCCCTACAGCCTTGTCAACAGAATCTGTAATTGCCAATCCAAAGTTTATGACAATTTTTATTTCTTAGTGTGAGTATTTTTCTCTTATAAGAGAAAACAACAACTATCTCTGTGTGCACTTATGTTTGTGATTTTAGTCATTCAAGGAATAAGCCTAAGGAACATCCATCACTGCCTGATTTGACTGTCAGTGTTGGTGCTGTGTTCAAAGTACCCTTTTCTTACAATCTTTACCATAAAAGGTCTCTCCTTGTTTTGGTCATTTACCCAAGAAACGCTACCTAGGACACTGGTTCTCAAATTTAGGTATGTGTAATAATCATGAGAATTTCAACACGAGTAGAATCTGAGGTTTATACACCAATTAACCTAGGCAGATACTAGGAATCTGAATAGTCTACAGGCAGGCCAAATGATTTATTTGCAGGTGTTCCATAAACTATACCTTGAGACATACTACTTTTTAATCAGTCATTATATTAGCTTCTGATTTTGGAATATTTCAGAACAATATTTATGTTTAATTGTTCTCAAACTAAAGGTTTGGGGATTATTTCTCTATACACAAAATTAAAGATAAGAGTGTGGCACTAAGTGGCATCATTCTCTGAAAATTTGTCACAAAAATGTATACTTATATGAAATAGATAAAACTCTTGTTGACATTGCAAGGGTCAAGTGATCCCACAACTACATTTATTTCTGATGTTTTGTATTTTGTATTGATCACGGTATTTTTTTAATAGTTGTCTTCTAATCAATCTATATTCTTAATTATGTCTCTAAGTCTGATTAGTACTAATGATTAAGTGCTTAGCCTAGGAGATCGATATGAAGTGTTGGAATCTCAATTAATTTTCCTACAGCAAACTCTAAATTGTATTATATGGCCTTTGAGGTTAGTTCTGATAATGACAGATTCCTGGGTAACATTATTGAATGGTTACATATTTAAGATGACAGAGAACCTGGTGTAATCTGTGTGCAGACCTGGTACTCCACAGAAGTAAATTATCAGAATAATTTGAGACAATTACAAATAATCAATTCAGTAACATGGTCATAAGATTTCAAGTGTCTTACGGAACATGGATTTTACATGGTCCAGAAAATGATGTATTTATCCAGGAATGTATTATTCAAGTGTTTTGTCTATAATAATTAGTTTACATTGAATGCAGTTGAATTTGATGTAAAGAAGTAAATATAAGGTGACATATTGATCAAACACAGAAAAATCATACCTTGCAATAAAGAACTGAAGAAGAAAAGTCATTCCATATTAGGCACTTGTTACGTGCCTAGCATTGTGCTTTTTGTTTTACTAATATAGTCATTAACTTTAAGAAGAACCTGGAGCGTTATTACAATTAAGATTTGGAGGGTACTAAGTTTTGGTTACACAAGATGAATAAATTCTAGAGATCTACTGTATATCATAGTGCCTATAGTTAACAGTGCTGTATTGTGTACCAAAAATTTTGCTGAGAATCGTTCTTTTTAATTTTTTTGTATTTTTAGTTATTATGGGTACATAATAGTTACATATCTTTATGGAGTGCTGGTGATCTTTTGATATGGGCATACAATGTGATTTAATCAAATCAGGGTAAGTGGGGTATCTGTCACCTCAGGCATTTATCATTTCTTTGTGTTAGGAACATTCCAATTCCACTCTTAATTATTTTAAAATGTGTCCTAACTTATTGCAGATCATAGGCACTTTGTTGTATTATCAATTTTTGTTCATTCTATCTAACTATATTTTTGCACCATTAACCATCTCCATTTTAACACCTCCCACACCTCCTGCTATTCTTCCCAGCCTCTGATAACCACCATTCTATTCCTGACTCCATGACAGCAATTATTTTTAATGTTACTATTTAGCTCCTACATATGAGTGAGAACAAGCAAGATTTGTCTTTCTCTGCTTGGCTTATTTCACTTAACATAATGTTCTCCAGTTCCATCCATGTTGTTTCAAACAGTAGGATTTCATTCTTTGTGTCTATATAATAGACACAATGTGTATATATAAGGAGGGTAAATCTTATGTTAAGTATTCTTATCACAAAATATTATAATAAATAAGAAGGCAGGAGGAAATTGTAGGTGACAGATGTTTAGCATAGATGTTGGCATAGATTGTGATTATGATTTCACAGGTGGTTAGTTATCTCTAAAGTCAAATTGCATATACATAAATATGTGCAGCTTTATTTATGATAACCACACTTCATTAAAATGAGGTGCATATATATATTTTAATATTTTTTGATGTTTTTTTTTTTTATTTTTTTTGAGCCAGAGTGTCACTCTATCATCCCAGCTAGAGTGCAGTGGTATCATCATAGCTGACCATGACCTCAAACTCTAGGGCTCAAGTGATCTTCCTGCCTCTGTCTCCTGAGTATCTGGGACTATAGGTGTGCTAATTTTTCTATTTTTAGTAGAGATAGGGTTTTTCTGGTTTCCCAGGCTGTTCTTAAACTCCTGGCCTCAAGTGATCCTCCTGCCTTGGCCTCCAAAGTGCTAGGATTACAGGCACCAGCCACCACACATGACCTAAAATATTTTGATATGTGAATCAGACAGTGTACATACTTTTAAATGGTATAGCTTGGATTTGATTACAAGCCCAAACCCTAAGCTTATTAGATGTTTTGGATCTTAATTCTTATTTTTATGACTATTTTTGGAAAATAATTTTGATAGTTAATTTTTTTTTCTAAAAATACGCTAAAAGATGTTTTAATTTCAGATCAAGCATTCAAAACAACAATAAATTCTCCAGCATTAATGGTCAAAGAATCAAACTTTGTGTGTATTCTCTAGATATGCTACGTGGCATGCTAAATTACACTGGCATTGCCTGTCAAATTTATAATGAGAAATGCAAACACTGTATAAGACAAAATTGTAAAATTCTTAGAGCATTTTTATATAAAGGTGATTTACTTGGAAACCTACTATGTATTTGCTAGACAGAGAGAGGTGAGCTTGAAATCATAACAGATATTTACATAGCGTTTCTAAACTAAACTGTTCAGTCATTTACTTGTTCAGCCTCTCTGCCTCTTTCACCGCTAGAGGATATTTTTCCTTAGAATGTTTTTTCATAGGCTTAGTTGAAATGTCTCGCATGTACTCTCATCATGCACATAGACATTATCAAGATTTTTATATATAAATATATATATCAAGTGAATAATGGGCACAGGATGTATAATGGAATACAGATAACTGTAGTTGAGGAATGAAGAGGAGATGGGGAAGGACCACGAAGTGGTTATTTAATTGTCCTTGTTCCAGCAATCAGATATGTGGTACTTTTTAGAGGGATAGATGACAGGTAGACACATACATGCATACATACCTATATACACACATACGTACATGGTCTTGCACAAAGCAATGATGGATGTGAGTTGTGAACCGGAATTAATCCAATGCTGTGAACATAATAGCTGTTAAAAATTAAGGTGAAAAAAAGAGAAAAATATATAGTCAAATTTTAGCTAACAAAAGGTAATCATGAAATAATCCCTGAATGAGTTTCCATGAGATTGCTGCCAGAGACCTATAATTATAATTTTAGGCTTCCCAAACTATTTAGCATACATTGATAAATGCTTTATTTACAGGGATTGTTAATAATGTCTATGGTGTCGGATTTACCTAATTTATTTTTTTACAGGATAACCTGATTTATCTCCAAGTTCTTGGGAAGGAAATTCATTTTAATATCACTACCAGTACTCTGTTTGAAATATATCAGTTGGAAAAACTGGTCAGTAATTCAAACAGAAAAAAAAATGAGGATCAGAGAAGCAAATATTGCCGGTTTTATTCAAGTAGTGTAACCAGAAGAAGATATATGACCTCACTAGTTTTGGAGGCAGGAATATCTCTGCTGTGGAGATAGATGCATCAGACTATCAGAATTTAATATTACCAAAAATTCTTCTCATTCAGATTTCATGACTATCAATCAATTCTTGAAAAATATATTAACTTCTAACGCAAATCTATCTTCAATGGAGGAAATATATTAATCGGATAAGAAGTAAGTTGCATTTCTCATTGCAAAATAATAAATTGACATTTGAACCTATATATTTGCATCTGAAAGAGCCCTATTAAGTCAGCCTACCTCTGAGAAACAAATTCACTTCCACTGTACTGGTAAAGCTGATTTCTGCCCCAATCGTTATAGGATTGGGGACATTTTTTCCAGAGTAAAGTTGTCCCATGATGTCTCATGGTTGAAAGCCAAGTTATTTTTTTTCTAATGACACTTTGACTTCCCCTGTTCTTCCTATTCACACTCCAACAGATTCTACTAGATTGAAGTGCCCCCTCAAGCCTGCACGAATGGATATAACTCTCTTAATTAGAGGTCTCAGTGTGTGCCTGAAAACCTTCAGTGAAGTCAACAATCACAAACCCGCAAAGAAATAGAGAATCAGAAAATGCCTACTAGTGACTGCTTCCGAGACCCCTCTCCTCCTCTGCCTCCTGTCTTTTTTTTGTTTGTTTGTCTGACTAGTCTATATAATTTCAAATTCAGATCGTGCTTTGTTTTAGCTTTAATAAAAGTAGTCCTAAACAAGTACATATGAACTAGTAGAGATTGCATTCTTTGTTTACATTATAACCCCCTAGCATTTTATTGCATTTGAATTAGGGGAAAATATTTTTAGGTACTCATAAATTAGGGCTTTTCCAAGTACATGAAAAATCATTCCACATTTTGATTGACTGCATCAAACTCTACTCAGTTATTTTGTAACGAATACCTTGACTTGTAAGAAAAAAATAATTTTTACTAACTAATTCAATGAGGCCTTTCAAAGGAATAAATATATACATATATTGATATAAAACTTCTTGTGCCATAATATTTCCAAAAATATTAGTGATCCATCATGTGGATATGGCATAAACACTTAGGTTTACACATAGTTTTTATTTAAAAAAGTAAGTAATATGTATATGTGTATATGAAAAAAATTCCTCAGTATTTGCAGAATTCATATATTCAAATTTGCCTACTCACCAACACCATGTGTAACCCCCAAAGCAATACTAGTGGTGCTTTCAGTTATTTTCAGATATGTGCAGAACGCTGAAAATATATAGTCACCTGATGTACGTGTTCCAAGCTGAGACTGAACAAGGTGATGCTCTACCCTCTTGTTTCTGCTCTAATACTGTAAACAAGTATCCTTCTACAATATATTTAAGATTACTTTTTTGTATATTTTTGTGCTTTTTGTTGGTGATTTTCCTGTTTAAAATGGACCCCTCACTAATGCTGAAATGCTGTCTAATTTCCCTAAGCTCAAAATGGCTGTTGTGTGCCTTATGGAGAAAAATACATGTGTTAGATAAACTTCATTTAGACATGAATTATAATGCTGTTGGCCAAGAGTTCAATATTAATAAATCAACAACATATATTAAATAGATGTCTTACAAAGGAAATGCACATAAAACATGGTTATGCATTGATTTGTTGACAAGAATATCACTAGAGTCTCACAGAAACCTAACCCTGTTCAGTATTCAGTCATGTTCAGCCAACTCTGTAGAACATAGCTACTGGGAATAACTTGAATCAACTGTAAACACACACATGACTTGAGAGTTTAATAGCATTTATTGTAGTGGGACGGATTCTACTCATATTAAAACGTTTTGTTGTCATCCACATAATACTTTATCTTCTATTTTCTAAATAAATTTAGATTTTATTTACATAAATTACCTAATTAATAATAAATAATTTACTCAATACCAAGCACCTCTAATAATAACATATAGCAATAAAATACAGAAAATATAAACTATTTATTCTAGAAATTATTTTATGGCTGGTATTTTTGCAATTCTCTTTACTATTTCAATTACAGAGAACTTGCTCCTTCTCAGCTTTATAAATCTCTTTTCTCTGGCCACAGCTGATTGTACTAAAAGAAAACTTTTGACTCAGGAAAAACAAGGAAACAATACATAGAATGCAAAAAAAGAAAAAGTTCACATGGATTGTGAAGCACTAAAATGAAGTGTTAGAACTTGCTAGTGTCTCCAAAACAACCTTAAATTTAGAAACAAACTGAAGATGGCCAAGCTTATTATAGTCCTCTTACTTGGATTAAGTGAAATTTTTCTATATACTTATAATAAACTACAATTTTAGTTATTCTAATGTATACAAATTTATGTTCTACTAAAATTTTTGGCTTTGCACTGGACTCTTTTAGATTAAAAAAAGTCTTAATCAGATTTGAATCTTTCACCAGGTGGTATTTAAATTCTAATAAAGTTGATCTTTAATTTCTCATTAAAGATCTTAGAATAAACCAAGTATATAACCATTTGATACCTAGTGTCTTTAGAAAAAACAAAAGAAATATGAAATTATGAAGCAGAAATTAGAAAATTACATTTTTTCACACATTTAAATTATTTTACTGTTTACTACTAGCTCATGAACCAGGGATACTATCTGAGTTGCAGTAGCTCAAATATGAAATGAAAAAGAAAATAATCCCTTACTTATAGTACAATATTCATATTGGCAGTAAATTAAATAAGGAAAATGTGATACAATTGCTTGATTTTATAATCATTTATATGGTATTCTCAGTTTCTTCACTCTGGATAACATGTGAGTTAATGTAATTGATGAGAAACTTTGGTCTGTTTTTCCTTCCATCTTACACATTATAATGAGGTACTTGTGTGTGGTGGAAAGAAAATAAACATGGACTAATGTAAATATGATTTTAATATATGGACACGTGACCCTAGGCAAGTTATTTCAATTCTGATTCAGCATCTTTGCTGGTATGACATAGCAAATAAAGCTATTTCCCATTATGTCATCATCTGTTACTCATTTTAATAATCATCCCTCCAATTTTCAGCAGTACAAATTAATATCCAGAATAAATACATATTTTAAACCTATGATTAAAAGAGGGGTCATTATAGTAATAAGTTCAGGCTAATAAAATATAAGTGGGAGTATTGTATTGAAGCTTAAACCTTAAAGATTCAGTATACACACTTTTCTTATTCATATCTTATTTCTGCTCAAAATTTAAAACTAGATTACAGGGTCTGCAGCAGATATAGAGGTTTTCTTTTTTTTTCTAAATTTCATAATATTGCAGGGGTGCACTCATTTTTGTTATATAATTTTCTCTTGTACAGTTTGAGTCAAACTTTTAAGTGTGCCCTTCACCCAGGATAGTGTGTATTGTACCTGTTATGTGTGAATTTATGCATTTTCTCCTCCCCCCTTGACATACTTGATTTCCATTGAGTTTTACTTCTATATGTTCACATAAGTGTTAATCTATTATTTCTAATTTAGTATTGAGTACATAAATGGGACCTGATCAAATTAAAAAGTTTCTGCACAGACAAGGACATAATCAATAGAGCAAATAGACAACCTACAGAATGGGAGAAAATATTTGCATGCTATATATCTGATAAATGGCTGATAATCGGAATCTACAAAGAACTCAAGCAAATCAGCAAGAAAAAATTAAACAGCCCCATTAAAAAGTTGACAAAAGATATGAACAGAAACTTTTCAAAAGAATATAGACTAATGGCCTCTTGACCAAACCCTGCACAGCTCTGAAAGGCAATCATTGCTCTAAAACTCTTTGTACTGTCAGAAGACACCTTGTTAACAGTGTCACAGCCCAACTCATCCCCTGCTCAATGCTGTTTCCTTTCTTTCCTGCTAAGACATAGATCTCAAGAGTAATTGCTAATAAATTTCTTGCACATCAATTTTTATCTCTGAGCTGATTCCAGGAAAATCCAACTTGCATGAGGTCAACTGTCAGAATGATGTCACCATCAGGCTCAAGAAATAAGACCTCAGTTGCTAAAGCATTTTATATGGTGGGAATGTCATAGCAGCCCTGGAATGAACGAAATCTATCTTGTTTATGTTTTTTACTATAAAGCTCTGTTACTCACAGGCAAACATAATCCTAAAACAATAACCATATAACATTGTTTTAAAATATTACAAAAGCCAATATTTCTAATTTACATAACACAGTATTTGGGATATTGAAGATTTTCAATGAAAATTTCCATTTTTATATCTCAATAAATTTCCTATATCACTGAACATAGAATAATTGTTAGAATATTGATTGACATTTTAATATATTTAATTTTATAATAAACCTGAATAATTTAAAGGAATTTGTCTTTTATTTAGGGATGTATGTATTATTTAGTTATAAACAGGAAATAAACATATTTATGAATATTTAATTGTTAATAAAATTTAGAAATATGGACTAAGTTTTTAAACTAAGAAGTAGCAAGTAAATAATAACTTTACTTTCAAATAAGTTGATTTTAAAACACAGCTTTGTTCCTTATGAACTGTATGACCTCTGGCATATTATCTAAACTCTAAATCTCCATTATTTTGCCTGTAAAATGAGTAAAATAGTTACCTTCTTTTAAGTGGTTGTTGTGATTATTGACATATATCCAATATACAGACATCTTATATACTTGTATATTTTTTGTAAAAAACTTGTAGTTAATATTTTAATATCATATCATTCTCAACCTAATTAGTAGTGAGTGAGTTATGGGATGTAGAATACTATTTCCTAATCAAAATTGAACAACCTTTCCCACTTTTAGAATCTGTGCCAAACTTCTATTTATGTTTATGTATTCTTTGTGGTTTGATAGACTTTATTATGTATTATGTTCAATATATATTTAATCTATTACTCAGTTTTTAAAGAAAGGCCTTATTACTACATTTAAAAAACATCAAGTTTCCCTCTAATTTTAAAATTGGTATCCAAAGTTATTACTTGATTCTTAAAGATTTTTTCTTTATTAACGAGCTTGTAAGGAATCAAAGTGAATAAAAGCTAAAAAGTTAAAAGATCAGAATTGATAGAAACAATTGCTTATAATGGAAATTCATCATTATGATGAAAAGAGATTGTTTTATTGAAACTATTTTTGCTAAAATTTAAGAAAGAAAATATATATACATATAAAAAATGTATTTTTTAACCTATGTATTTAAGACAAGACAGATAAGACATTGAGGAATGACTTGCCCAATATCTTAAAACAGTATCAGAGCTGGAAAGCACTCTGATCTCTAATCCAGTATTTGTTCCCAGTGTTTGAAAATAAATTTATTTGAACGTATTACCCCTTCATTCAATCTTCATAAGGAGATACCTCAGAGAGCTAAAAATAGAAATACCATTCGACCCAGCAATAGCCCTATTAGGCATCTACCCAAAAGAGCACAAAACATTCTACTATAAAGACATCTGCACCCGAATGTTTATGGCAGCACAATTCACTATTGCAAGGATGTGGAAACAACCCACGTGCCCATCAATCCATGAGTGGATTACTAAAATTTGGTATATGTATACAATGGAATATTACTCAATCATAAGAAACGACAGTGATCTAGCACCTCTTATACTTTCCTGGATTAAACTTAAGCCCATTATCCAAAGCGAGACACCACAAGATCGGAAGAATGGGCTCCACTTGTACTTGCCATCAAACTGGTACTA
>CAUYSK010012928.1:0-54399 GCA_963575035.1 Avahi laniger
TATTATGCTGAAATAAAAAAAAAAAGAATAAGGCAAGATGCTCATTTTTGCCACTTCTATTTAATGTACTGTAGTACTGGAAATCCTAGCCAAAGCAACTGGTGAGTAGGGGGAAGGGAAGGCATTCAATTTGGAAAGAAAAAAGTAAAATTATCTCTGTTTGCAGATGATGTGAATAACATGTAGAAATTCATAAACATTTCACAAAAAAAATCCTGTTAGAATTAATAAATAAATTAAGCAAAGTAGCAAGACACAAAATCAACACAAAAATCAGTTATATTTATATACACTAACAATGAACAATCTGAAAAGGAAATTAAGAAAACAACTCCATTTATAATGGCATTAAAAAAGATAAAATACTTAGGAATTAATTTAACCAAGGAGGTAAAATTTTGTACAATGAAAACTACAAAACATTGCTGAAAGAAATTAAAGAAGACAAAGAAATGGAAAGGGCCAGGGTGGCTCACGCCTATAATCCTAGCACTTTGGGAGGTCGAGGCAGGTGGATTGTTTGAGCTCAGGAGTTCGAGATCAGCCTGAGCAAGAGCAAGACCCTGTCTCTACTAAAAATAGAAAGAAATTTGCTAAACAACTAAAAATAGAAAAAATTAGCCAGGCATGGTGGCACATGCTTGTAGTCCCAGCTACTCGGGAGGCTGAGGCAGGAGGATCACTTGAGCCCAGGAGTTTGAGGTTGCTGTGAGCTAAGATGAAGCCATGGCACTCTAGCCTGGGCAACACAGACTCTGTCTCAAAAAAAAAAAAAAAAAAAAAAAACCTGGTAGCCAGAAATTTCTATTTTTAAAAGGAGGTGGGGATAGTTCCCAGATGTGAGTGGCCACAGGGAGCTGGGAATTGCCCCTCTTTCTGAAGCCATTTGAAAACAAAGGATTTCTAGTAGTAAAAAAAGTATAGATGAGATCTTCAGGGGGAAAGACCTGTTAGTGATTTTATCTTCTAATTTCAATCGTCCAAGGGAAGCATTCTGCTCAGTGAATGGTACAATCAACTAAGGATAATACCCTTGTCCACATACTAAGAATGATAAAAGGTGTTAACAGCGGCGATGTCAGGGAGTGCAGAATGGGGTGGTAGAGACGGACCCCTTCAAGGGAGCAGTGGTTTTGATTTGTGGTATTTCCCATGGTTCTCCACCCTCCTGACACCATTGCTGCTGGGGTCCAGGAAATACGTAGATCCTTCATGCATAAAGGAGAAAAGCTGCAGCCTTGACTCCAAGAAGAAATTCTTTACATACTCTAACCCAGGGTTTCCCACTCTTGGCAACGCTCACATTTGAGGCCAGATCATTCTCTTTGGTGGCCCTGTCTGTGGGCCGTGGGATGTTCGGCAGCATCCCTGGCTTCCACCTACTAGATGCCAGTAGCACCTGCCACTTCCAGTTGTGTCAATTAAAAATGTCTCCAGACATTGCCACATGTCCCCTGCTTTAACCATAGGGACCAGAGGTTGGTAAAGTATGGTTTGCCTGCTGAAGGCTCTGACTCTGAAGAAGCCATGTGGCTTTCTTCACATTCCGTAGGACCCCACCATTTTTGCCCTCAAAGCCATTTTCAAGTACTTGCGCCCATCACAGCGCCAGACTCCCCTGCTTACTGATGTTGGTGGCCCATCCTTGTCCTTCCTTCAGATAGTCCATGGCTCTTGGGGCCTCTGGAGCATTAAATGTGTACTGAGGGGCCATACCTGAAGGGACCCCATCAAGCAGGGTCCTTCTGGAGAGGTCCTGGGGATTGCTGACTGGTGTTAATGGTGTGGCAAGTCAGGGGCTGGGGCAGGGTGGTTTCCACAGTAAGACACTGTCCCCTCTGGCTCAATTATGAAGGGTTTGAGAACTTTGCAAATACGACTCCTTCTAAAGCACCTGCCTTGTACGTATGTGTAAACACAGCGAGTCCCATTTGTGCCTAAGAACCGTTCTGTAGGTAGCTAATGCAGACTGTCCTCACATACGCAGCACCTCGTGGATAGAACGAGCCGGTGTCTGGGCATTCAGGGGAGGGCAGGCACGGAGCCAGCAGCCAGCACACCATTTCCCCTGCCCCATCTCACGCCACGGGAGTGTAACACTAACCAGCCTAGGAAGCCACTGGCTTAATGAGTTCTGGCTGCTGTAACAAAGTACTACAGACTGGGTGGCTTACAAACTGCAGAAATTCTCTCAGTTCTGGAGGCTGGAAGTCTGCAGTCAGGGTGCCAGCATGGTCAGGTTCTGGTGAGGGCAGTCTTCCAGGCTGCAAACTACCGGGTTTCCCTGTATCCTCACAGGGCAGGAGGAGGGCTGGAAAGCTACCTGGGCTCCCTCTTACAAGGGCACTAGACCCTCCTGGCCTGATCCACCTCCCAAAGGCCCCACCTCCTAATACCATCACTTTGGAGGGTTAGGATTTGAATTTGTGAACTGGGGGAGAGGGGACCACAAGTGTTCAATCTGTAACTCTAACAGTACTTCATGCTCTCTGTTGGGAAATTATTATATCAGTACACCTCATGAACACTTCCTAAAGCAACCAGAAAACTTAGAGGAATCTGCTTTGTACAAACCGTGGTTTTTAACACATTAACTGCCATGTGAGTTGAATTTAACTCATGCTACTTTTGAGCCAAGGGTCTCGAGAAGCATGTATAAAGTCACACATCTCTTTACCTTGGGAGCTGTGTGGTATGAGGCAACTCACGCTGCCTTGCCATAGCATACATGGTACGTGACGGGCAGCCCCCTGGGTAAAACCCTGTAGTTGGTTCATGAAAATCTTGATGTTCTTATTGTTATGATATTGACAATTTAATTCTAAAAATGTGGATTAAATGAATAGAAGTCACTAAATTTTGGTTTTCTATTTATGTTTACCTTTAAATTATACTTAAGCCTGACAAGAAAAACACTTTACCCTTATGAACTATTTTTCAAGTTTTCACATCACTTTTTACATTACTAATTTTTAAGTTTTCATATTTTTTATTTAAAAATAACATTTTTTATTATATTAGAATAAAAACTTTGAAAACAAAATGATCTTATTTTCATGGTCCCAAGGAAAATTTTTTTTCCTAGTGTGGCAGTCAATGTGTTAGACAGAACAGTATCCATGGTTCATAATTAGTGTTGGGCTAATATCTTCCTCTTGTCTAAAAGCCACAAAATTGTTGGCCCAGTGTTCTGACTGGATTAGTTTTTGAGAATCAGGTTATCAATGCTTTATATAAAAAACTGTATTTCTCCTTGCTTTGGAGGTAGGCAGGATGACAAATTATTCCATAAAAGTTGTTAGAAGAAAAAAAAAAAGACCAGAAGTAGGCAAAGATCCAATAACTTGGCAACTCTCTGTCGTGGCCCTAATCGGACCCTTATTTCTGTGTGCTCCCTAGATACCCACCAGGCATCGTGGGCGTGGCGCCAGGAGGACTTCCTGCAGCCATGGAAGGGATCATCCCTGGAGGCATCCCAGTGACTCACAACCTCCCTACAGTGGCACACCCTTCCCAAGCGCCCTCTCCCAACCAGCCCACAAAACACGGGGACAATCGAGAGCACCCCAATGAGCAATAGCAGAGGATGCCGGAAGGTAATCATTCAGATAAACTTGGGACCAAGAGACAGTGGAAAATAGATGAACTAAGAGAAAAGGAATTTGACGATCTTTTTAACTGATTTTGGACATATGCATCATTGATGTTGCAGTGTTAAAACTACAAGAGCTAGAAAACTGAAGATGTCTGCTTACGGAAGCGGTGGAAAGACTAGGACGTGATTTATTAACGACCAACTTCTGTTATTGTGTGTTAAGTTTTTCATCTGTGCATCAAATCACAAAGAATAAATAGAGCTTTTTCCTTTATCAGTCCCTTGGGCACAGCAGGTCCTGAGCAGCCTGCTCTAGAATGTTGCATCAAGAGTTCCAAACATCAAAATAAAAAATATTAAGAGGAAATCCCCATCCTATGACTCTAGTCCCTTCGGTCTACAGGGCCTGGTTACCTCTTTTTGCTAATAGGAAGATTAAATTACTCCAAAATAGGGAGAAAACTGTTTGCCTGTGTTAGACATCTGCACGCATAGGATTGAAGACAGTACAGGCTCCTGTACAGAGAAGTGTCTTTTTCACATCCGAACTGCATACTGAGCGGGCAAGTTGGTTGTAAGTTCAGTAATACCCTCTGATGATGCAAAAAAAAAAAAAAAAAAAGTATTAAGTTTCACAAGCTGTTTGTACTCAAATATATTTTCTCAGTTTCAGATCCTCAGCTATTTTATTGAGTGGAAAGTCTTGAACTAAAAGGGTTCAAGAAGAATAATGTTGCATTTCCTTATGTCTCAGGAAACACTTTTTATGGTAACTTGTCAGATTGTCTATGAACAAACCCACTTTTTTAGACATTGATAAAGTCTTCTTTTCTTCACGTGATATTTTATACAAGAACACTTCAGATGTATTAGATGTGACTGATTTTAACAAATCCTATTAGATTTGTATCAACTAGTTACATGTTCTATTCATAGTCTTTTGTGAATCATTGCCTTTTTGTTTAAAAAGATGGCCTATTTTGAGCCTTTGTATAGGTACATTCCTGTTTTTGTGACAAAAGAAAAACTTTAAACTGTCCCAAACAAAAAATAATGGCTATCAGAAGTATGTTTTGTTTTAGTGTGAGTTACCGTTACTGTATTTGTTTATTGTAAAGGTGGACATTTAGCATTCAGTGCAGTTTTCAATAAAAAGTAATTAAAATTTCTGTTAAGTTCTGAAATTCAAGTACATCTCACCAATGTAAAAAGTTCTCTATTTGAGATGTTTAAGCAACTGCATTGTCAATTAGCCAATTTCCAACTCCTGTGATTCCAGGGTTCTATTTGCCTAATCCAGACTCAAGAATGCTGACAGTTATCTCATGTCATAGTTCAATTGCAAATCAGAACCTCATACAAGTCCATCATTATCAAATCATGCCATCCTTAAGATGAAATAGTGGATTAGCGCTAAGTCAATTCAAGAAACAAAGTTGCCTGTGTTTTGATTTTAATTTACCCCAAAGCAAAATTAGCCGGTTCAAGGAAGGGGATTTGAATCTTGAAAACTTTTTTGCCAATAACCTAACAATTGTGATATTTACAAAGAAGTGTTGGAAAATAAGTAACATCAGCCATTTCCACAGGTTAAGAACTTTGTTGATTTAATGGATCTTCCTTTTCAAATAGCATTAAACCCTTTATACTAATGGTGTCTGCAGTTGTCGATCAAGTCCAGTAATTTCAGGTATCAAACTCCCTTTAAGCCTTTTCTTTCTCTTCCCATTAAGAAAACAAACGATGGTGTCAAAGCATTCAACCTGCCTGGCCTCAACTCCTCACTCGCCCCATCCCAACGCTGCCATGAAAAATTACATTAAAACAACTTCCCATGGAGAGATGGAGCACACAGTTACTGACCTATCACCCCAGAGAGCAAAAGGGTAATTTAACATGATCTTCATAACCACGAAATATGCATGGAAAGGAGGCACCAAGCACACACAGAGTATTTTACCTTCACATATAGTCAGTCTGGGACACGATGAGCCTAAGAATCAAAAACATAAAAAGACAGGTCTGAATCCGTGGTGCACCTGGGTCTTGTTTAATTAGCTTTGTTGCCCAAACAGTCTTTTGGAAATGATTGTATATATAAATTTACTCCAAGGAAGAACAACAGGTCAGAATAAAAAACACCACACTCTTCACCCCAAAAAAAACAACCATAAAGTTAAGTCCATACAGTTATTACTGTCCAGAATCAATCAAAAGACATTCACGTCTGTCACCCAGCCACATATAATCTTTAAAAAAGGAGTGTGCACTACTCTATCTTGGGACAATAATTATGGCTGTTTAATAGTTCAAGAGCTTAATATAGCAATGATTTACCAGAAAATTTGGCCTTTAACAGCCAGTCTACTATGAAAACCATTTAAAGCCCCATTCCTGTTAGTAGCCTAGGAAATGGAACCATCTATAATTCTTTCCCACAGGGAAGAACACTGTACCTATCAAACTATATGTGGTCAGGGTCACTGATAATAAATAAATAAATAAAGAGGGAACCGGATGGAAACAACACTCACCAGACCACAACACACAGGTAGAAGCTAAATGCTGAGCCTGTAATTCTCTGAACATCATCATCTGCAATGTAGACTACAGTGACCAGATGCTTTTCCTTTAGTATTTCTCTTTGGCTTCTTCAATCAGGAGGGCAGATTTTGCTTAACAGGCATCTAGAACAGGATCTCTGCCCACTGAAGATCCCTAGACATGGAGAAAGTTACTACAGATGCTAAGCAGTCAGAATGGTAGCCTTCTAAGAACTTTGATTATTAACTACTGACCAAAATGAAAGCAAACCATAGTCAATTTGTAAGAAAACATAAACCACTTAGTAACATTTATCATTATTATATCAAAATTCATTTATATGGAATCATACTGCAAAAATATTTTCCTTCAAGTTTTAGCATGCAGTAAAAATTATCCTTTCATTCTGGGAACAACTTTCTGAGTGTTCAGAGAGGGGGGAAAGAACTGAAGACATGACAGCTCATGGGTATTTTTCTATTTTTAGTATTCTGGCATCAAATTTGAGGTTATGCACATTTCAGTAACAACTAAACAGAAAACAAGAAGCAAATACTTAAAAGGTTTTCACAGCCTTTCATCACAGGGAAGGAAAAATATATGTTTGTGTGTGTCTATATATATTGGGCTTCTTTCCAAATTCCTTGCCATATCAATAGCTAAGAAAGTGCTTATCAGGACACTAAGTCTTTTTGTGTTCCTGAGATAGGTCTGAAATTTTTACCCAGTATTGAATGTATACCTGAAGTGGTCAAATACTTTTTATAAAAAAAAATTTCTACGTAAGATTATAGTTTTAACTTTAAATAAGAATGGCCACAATTAACCGACATGCAAAAATTCTCAGACTACATACTGAGAAATTCATCATACAATGCATTTACCACCTTATTGCATTTTTTAAATCTTTATTCTGTACTAAACTGGTATTCCCAATCTGCCTAAGCAAAGGCATGCCCTTCTAACAAGATTTGCTTAGAGCAGAGGTTATGATAAAAGACAGAAAAAATCCAAAGACCCTCTGCATGGCAATTTGGGGGTAGAACATTGTCAGTGGAGTCCAACTGAGCAAATTTCACACAATCCATTTAGTGACAAGTGGGCCTGCTCCCTTTTCCAGGGAGTAATACTCACAAACAGACCACTGCCAGAGTCTGGAGTAAGAACCCTCATTTTAGGGCACTCTTCCAAACAAATACCTAAATATTGAAAAGGGGCATATCAGAAAACTTTAAAAAGACAAAATAATAGAAACCAAAACCCTTTTCAAAACAAGGAAACAATGTCTATATGAAGTTCACCCAATAAAAAATTCTTAGCTTTTCTTGCAGTTTTGTTCCTAAAAGATTTGATTTGATTTGATTGGGCACAACAGGAACTAAATTATTAAGCTAATTTATTTTTATGTCTTGCTGTGGATAACTTCTACAAAAAAGTTTCCAGATTTGAGGCTTAATGTTAAATCAATCTTTTAAGGTGAAAGTAGAATACCAGGTTCTACTGAAAAAAGAATATCTCAAAGGAACAAAGAACCACCTGCCATGTGCTTTTTTTAAGTGCCCATGCTGGAAAAAAGTTTCTCAATAATATGAAGATGCTGGTACAACTTCCTATTACACAGTTTCTTACACAACCACATGCGTTACATTTATAGACAGATTTACAATTTGAAAGGAAAAATGTTCTGTCTTAATAAAATTAGTTTTTTACAAACTGTAGTCCAACCAAAGTTCTCTGTCTCCTCATGCATCAGATGCACTGTCTCCACTGGGTGTGGATCAGGCAAACACTCCTGAGCAGATACGGCCAGATTGGGTTCATTCCATGCTGCACGCTCTGCTTGGAGCACCACACTTTGGGGTCATCACAGATCCAATGCCTTGGTCTTCCGATACTGATTTTTTTCATTCATCTTCATCATCCTCATCTTCCTCTCCATCAGACAGGGATGTACAAGGCCGGATCTGACGGTAGCGGTCAAGCCATTTTTCTACCATTTGCGTGACCAGGGGGTGATTTCGCCGCCGAGAGCTTTTCTGCATGGCAACCAGAACACCCCCCTCAGTCACACAGCAATCCAGCCACTCCCTGAGCAGTTTTTCTTGCTGTTCCTCATTCCCTAGCTTTTAGAGGAGTGTGAAGGAAAAGGGGAAATAATACAACAGATCAGACTCTTAATAGGAATTTAACAGAAACCTACAGCTGGTATGATAACTAAAGAAAAGGCCAAAGCAACAAGCTGTTTTAACATGGTTTCAACCTCTTATCAGTTTTATGATTAAAGCCCAGTTTGCTCTGATTAAATTAAAAAATACATCAATGGGGAAATTATCAGAAAATGCTAAAGGGAAGAACACCCCAGGAGGTAGTCTGATACAATAACAAAAAGCAATTGTTCTAATAAGCTTATCTTGGCAAAGAAAATGGCATAAAGTCACTCACAGCTTCGACCACATGACAAGGTAAGTTTACTGGGTAGATTGTATACAGTAGAAGTTACACAAGCTGTGGTCTATGAATTTTTTTTCTCTTAATGTTGTGATTATAAATGTTTTGTGATAATTACTAGTATATTAAATAAAAGACCAATAATTTTATAAAAATATGGGCCTTCTGAGAGTGTTCTTTTGTACATTCTCACCACCTGTTGTCCACCCGCTCATTTACCTGCCGCTCCTGTTCTTGCCACTGCCCAGGTGTCTGTCTAGTCTGAACCCAGCAGCCAAAGGTCCTCTTCTGGGCAAAGTGGCCACTGGCCATTACCAAATTATCCAGAGTAAACGCCAAAGCTTTAGAAGGCTTTAGCTTAACCCCACCCCTACCCCCATCCTTATCATGCCTGACCCTCATCTCCTCCCCTCCTGCCCTCTCCCCTGAGCCACACTGGCCTTGCCATTCTTAGAACGCTAACCCCAGATTCTGCTGAGATTCACTTCCACCTCCTCAGTGACCCATTCCCTTACCACCCTATTTAAATCACAAACCTCCACCTTTATTTTTCTTAGCACCCATCATCACCTGAGGACAGTGACTTCAGTTTTTAGCTCCTTGCTGTGTCCCCACACAACAGTTTTGGAAAGGTCAATTTCAATGTATGCCTGGCATTTACAGAATGTAGCAATTACTACAACCACATTCAGAAACTTAATTGACAGGTACAAAGTTGCTACTGTAAGTAGTTAATTGGAGAAATATACTGCTTACCTCCTGGGCCGAAAGAAAGTGCACATGAAGTAACTTCCTCTCACTGTCAACCAGAGGCAAAAACGTGATGGTGACATCGTCATCGGTGTTCAGGTTAGCACCAGCGCCTCGGTTGCCATAACCATCATTTTCCATAGCAACCAAAGCAGAGAAGTGGCCCCTTGTATAGCCCAGAGCAATTGGACTTTTCCAACAGAAACTCTGTTCCCACAACAAAGGCAAATAAACACCTGGAAAAAGAGGGAAGAAAATCCCTGTTGTCTCGGGTAGAAATAGCTGGCTGCCTCCTTTCCCACATGGACACGCCCCAGTCTGCCGCTCCACTTCCTGATTTTCAAGATCCACTCTGATCCTACTCTCCAGTTAGTAATTACTTGAGAATAAGACTGTCAACTACATTATAATAGTAAATAAGAACTTCTAAAATGCTCTTGAATAACAGCTTACCTTGAAACCGAGTGTATCCTAAAGTTTCTCCCCGGAAACTCTTATAATATTTTACTCCATAAACTATAATTGGTCGTCTAAGAATATGTGCAAGTACAAAAATGTGTGTCTGTTCCAAACTTGCTCCAGGCTGTATAGAAAAGAGGGGGAAAAAAAGGGGCAATTTTGTTTTAAAATGTTTATTAGCACTCCTGGAAAGCTAATGTATAAAAAGCAGTACTATCTTCAGCATACGATCTCAATTCACTTTTAAAAAATTATTACTGTCAAGTTGTAGAATCATTTGATTGCTCTACAAAGTCTATGTACAGGTGTCATTCACTATCCAAACTCACAAGCCAGATAAATGTGCATAAATATTTTGGGATATCCCTTGCTATCAAACCTCAACATTAACTCTCAGGAACCAGAGGTTCAAATCGCAAATGATGGTTAAGTTGCCTGTGAAAATAGCCCTGTGATTTCATACAAATGTAAATGATATATCGCCTAACTCCTGAATGTTAATACTAAATAGGCCTATCTTCCAACTACAATGATTCTAACAACACATGGCCACAAAGTCCATGTGTCATATGTAAATCAGCCAGTGTGAACCCTGCCCAAATGGCCCAAAGACAAAAGACACTTCCTTCTCAAAGTTCAAGCGAACTATGGTGCTTTCTGGAAAGAAAAAGGGATGTCTGTTGTGCATGTATCTGAGCTTTGCAGTTTAGTGCACTGAATGTGCCTCACGAAATAAAACTAGCATAAAACTAAGAGTCTAAGAAGGACAATCCTACACTGTTCTGTTATAGGAAGGCTTCACTATAAAAAAGTCATGTTCCCACATTAATTAAAACTCATACTTACCAATGGTAATTAATCCAGAGTAAGCTAGACTGCACCTTTCCCTTTGCCTAAATCACATGGATACAGTCTCACTACTAGGGAACGTTATGGACATTGGTAGTTTGTTCCTCGGGGCCTGACAGCTCAGCAGCAGCAGCAAATACCTACTGCTAAATTCAGTAATCTGAAGTACCCCCACTTCAGACAGAACAGGAGCTCCTGCAGGTAGGTGAAGCAGGCATTGAACCTCCTATGCCTAGGAGCAATGCAGAGCAACCTCAAGACTGTGAGTGCTTAGAAACATCACAAGACAGTTTCACTTTGACAGTTTTTAATCACTTGATATCAGAGACACATACTATTGTCCCTGGTCTGCAGTGAAGATTTGCTATGGTCATATATTTGATAAAGAGCAGTCAGGACTAGAGCCCAAGTCAACTGAAAGCACATCAGTTTCTTTGTTCTGCGTTGCTTCCAATATGGTTTGCTCAAGTAAATCAAGGAATTTAGGTCATGTGGCTTAATTTTCTCATAGAAGCAACAAGGCCTCAAGCATTCTTACCTGACTAGCAAGAGAGAGTATAAATGCCCAGTCTTCTTGCCACTGCTCTTCTCTCAAGGAAAAATGTAAACCAAAGCTCTGAGAATACCAGGATTCCCAGTCTTTCCAGCGTGTGTAAAACCTGAAAAAGACAGTAAAAAAAAATTAGCCTATAGACAGTGTATTTAATGTTCTAATCATTTATCTGATATAGTCTTTAAGCAATTCACATGAACAGATTAATAATTTTATTGATTTTATCTGGTTTGCAATATATTTTTCAAATTAAAAATGCCTCCATTCTGATATCAGACACCTTATAACATCTTCAGCCAGAATCTGATTCACCACCCACCAAACCTTCATCAAACTTCAAAAACTAGTGATTTCGGTTGTCTACTATTGATTTTTAAACCAAAAAAACCACTCAAAACAGCTGAGATGCTGGATACAATCAAAGACACTACATTTCTCCATCACTGTATCACTACTTGATCACTGTATAAACAACAAATGAGAAATATCCCATGTGTTCATAATATCAAGATCACTTCCCTGAGATTCCTTTCCATAAATAAAATTATCTTTCTCTGAAGATCACCTAATCATCCAAAAAAAAAAAACCAACCACTTAACTACAAAAATAATTCCTTCTTGATATTTAAATACTCCTTTAAATATGTAGACTGAATTACTAAAAACAAACTCGATTCTTTTTCTTTACATCAAATATAAAATTAACTAAATTCAGAAATAATTATGCTTAAAATTGTGGTTTACTGTCTTACAAAACAAGTCAGCCAAGACCTCTGAAGTGGAGACAGACATTTTTATAATATCCCCTTCCTCTTTTATACCCTGGAATTCTAGGTAAAATAATAAAAGGCAAGAACATAATCTGTTGCTGTTGAAAGTTCCAGCACAGAAAAGTTAAATGTGTTGATATCACAAGTACCTTTACAGTAATTCAATGGAGGACTATATTAGAAACTAAATTAATACGCTTTATATTTTCTAAAAGGACTAGAACATAATGTTCCAGAAGTTTAAACTCTTGGCTGATTAAAAACCATTTTTCATATTCCAGATAACAGAGGGTTTTTTTTAAATCACAATTCCAAATATTTTAAAAATACCGATATTCTTCTTTTACAATAGCTAAGATATACAGAAATATATTTGGATGTTTTAGCACTAATGATGAAATACATGGTTTTAAAATGTTCAAGCAAAAATATCATCAAACACAAATTGTTAACACACAGAAAGATGTACACAATTAGAACTTTCTTGGTTAGTGCCTAAAATCACTTTATGAATGAGACAGCTAGCTAGCTAAGTCAGCCAGAAATTAAATGATGACTGTACTTAAAACTCCTCAAGAAGACTACTGAGTAAGGAAGTTCAATAAAATATACTTTCAACATAAACATATTCAAATAATCATCTCCACCACACCAAGACCTAAACTCTAAAGCTACCTGGCTCACTAAGGACAGACAAGGAAACCAAATTAAGTAATATATGACCAAATGGTATAGGAATACAAGTTTGGCTTATCATTAAAAAATCAATTCCATGCTCATAGATTGGAAGACTAAATATTGTCAAGCTGGCAATATTTTCCCCTCACGAAGTTATCTACAGATTCAATGCAATCTCAATCAAAATCCCAGCTGTCCTTTCTGCAAAATTCGGTAAGATGGATCCTAAAATTTATATGGAAACTCAAAGGACTCAGAATAGCCAAAATGATCTTGAAAAAGAAGTACAAAGTTAGAGGATTTACGCTCCTGATTTCAAAACTTATTACAAAGCTACAAATATCCAGATAGTCCAATACTGACATAAGGATAGATATATACATCAATGGAAAAATACTAAGAACCCAGAAATCAACTTTTACTTTTACGGTCAACTTATTTTCAAGAAAAGTGCCAAAGCAACTGAATGGAGAAAAAAGTCTTTTCAATAAATAGCAGTGGGACAACTGGATATCCACATGCAAAAAGATGAATTTAAAACTTTACACTTCACACCTTAAATAAAAATTCATTCAAAATGGATCACAGACCAAATGTAAAAGTTAAAACTATAAAATTCTTAGATGAAAACATGAATAAACCTTTGTGACCTTGGGCTAGATAAAGATTTCTTCAGATACAACAGCAAAACCACAAGTGATAAAGTACTGGTTAACTGGATGGACTCCATCAAATTAAAGACTCTTGCACTTCACCAGACGTTGTTAATAAAGTGAAAAGCCACAGAATGGAGAAAAATATCTGCAAATTACTTATCCATGAGGGACCTCATACATAAAAAACACCTGCAACTCAATAACAAGACAATCCCTTTAAAAATGAGCAAAAGATATGGAATGATATTTCAGCAAAGAAGATGTATGAATGACCAATAAGCACTCGAAAAGATGCTCCATATCATCAGTTATTAGGGAAATGTAAATCAAAACCTCAATGAGATACTACTTCACATGCATAAGAATGGTTATAATCAAAAAGACAAACAATAAGTGTTGGTGAAAATGTGACAAAATTATAATCTTCACACACTGCTAACAGAAATGTAAAATGCTACACTGTGAAATATAGTTTCTTAAAATGCCAAGCACAGTAAGTTTACTTTATGACCCAGCATTTCCACACTTAGATATCTGCAAAAGAAAAAACTAAAACATACTGTCCCACAGAAACTTGTAAATGAATGTCACAGCAGCATTATCTATAACAGACAAAAAGTACAAACAACCCAATGTCCACCAACTAAATACATCAACGAAATGCAGCATGTGGCCATAAAGTAGAATATTAATCAGTAATAAAAAGGAACAAAGTACTGATACATGCTACAGCATAGATGAACCTTTAAAACTTTATGCTAAGTGAAAGAAGCCAGTTGCAAAAGACTACATATTTTATGATTCCATTTATATAAGATGTCCAGAAAAGGCGAATGTACAGATATAGAAAGATTAGTTGTTGTCTGGGGCTGGGAATGTGAAGTGGGAGGGACTGAGAAAAGACACAAAGTTTCTTTTTGTGGTGCTAAAAATGTTCTGTATTTCTGTTGTAGTTCTGGCTACACAATTCCGTAAATTTAATAGTAATCACTGAATTGTATGCTTAAAACAAGTGTATTTTATTAAGGTATGCAAATTATACTATAATAAATTTGGTTTTTTGTAAAAGATAAGAACCAAAATTCATGCTTAATATTTAAGATATTTTAATCTTACTTTTTAACATTTCCATTATAATTTTACCTGCCCTGATGATAGCACAGGTATTAACTACATATATTTAAGGAGGGCATGGTTAAACATGTATTACTTATTGGTCTATATCCAAACACCATTTGCAGCAGGTTATACTGAAAAATACGACAATACAAAAGCTACAGATGATTCTACCAAATAGTAACAAAAACGGCAATAATTCTAACTCCCACCTGCCCCCCTGAGAAACTGGACCGACACGTCAATGAAAGGCAAGTACAGTATGTTCAGACTTAAGTCAGCTCAAATCATGGGTATCCAACACAACAGCACAGCTACAAACACATTTTTAAAAGCCTACGTTGAAGTGATAGGTGGACAGATTTATATTTTAGAAATTGCTTTCTCAGTTTCTACTACATAATTTCAATGACTTAAGAAATCATCTCATCTCAGATGATTACATACATACTCTCCTTTTGAAGCCCTCAGCAAAGAGTGGCTTCAAAAGGAGACTACACCAGTAGTGTGCGGTCTCCTCCTCTCCATGCCCAGAACAGAACCCAAGGTTGCTCACCCCCTTTCTACCCTCTACTAGTCATGTGAACCTACGTGAACAAACCCATGACAACACGGGAACAATTTAAAGATTATTCATTAAGGCTAATATATTTGACCCATATCAACTGAACTCCTGAATCTATGGCAACAACACTTCCTCCCTCGCCCCCCTTAGATAATCTTCATCCCCACCCCCACAACACTCTAAGGATGTCTGTGTGATCGCTGTAATCATGCAGCTTCCTATGCCTACACTGTAAAACATCAGGGAAAGGTACTCAACAACAGGGATCAGAGGCGGCGGTGCCAATGCACACTTTGTTTTGGGATACCTATCCATACGCCAGCTCTAGGTCCTCACTCCTGAAGCACCCTTTTAGAGTAAGGAGTACCTACTGAAAGCTCTGCTGTAACAACTCTTACCAGTGGCTGTAAACAAAGAGCCTCCCTCCTCACTCTAACAGGCACTCCCTTTACCCAGCCCATTTACTGCCTCAGACTCTGTCTCCCTACCTCTGTGCTAGACTTTTGGGACCTCAACTGACTCACAACCACCTCAGAATTCCAGTCCTGATACAAACATATGGGGCAACTTCAATTCATAAGATCACGTATTTCTAGCTTTGAGAAACAGGTAGCATAAGCCCCAAAGAATTATTCCTTGCCACAAACATCTTTAAAAAAAAAAAGCTCACAATTAGAAAAAAAGACATCCCCTGGTGAAATTTACAGTGTACTTTCCAGCCTTTCAACAAAGCCAGGATATTTCTGCCACAGCAATGACTACCAGGCTGCCTTTATAAAAGGGACTTGGAAAGTAACAGATTTACCATGGCCCAAATCTAGCTATTGGGCTAAGAAGCTAGACTTCACCAATACGAGAGAACAGATCCATCTTACAGGGCAGAGTCACATTAACCAAACTTACAAGGCTGACCTATGAAACCACAATGCCAAGAAACCATTATCACAGGAACCAAACCACTCTCATTTCTCAACATGGGCAGGCCCACAGAGATGGCCAAAAAATCATCAGCAAGATGTTGCTTGGTGAGCGTGCAATCTCATCAAGAGGGCTTGGACAACATTTAATGGCATCATCAGGCTTACCTAACCTGATGAACACATCTCATAAACAGGAATGGTCTTCCCATACTACCAGACCACTTCACAGCAACCATTTCCAATAAAAGGCACAAAGCCCTCAATCCTGGACAAGACTAAATGACTAAAACCATCCACCTGAGATACATTCTTTCTTCAGTATATTATATATCCAATCAGGTGACGATCCAGGCTTGCCAGCCAGGGAGCTATTTTCTTTCTGTCAGGAGACAAATTTTTACTCTATTTTACTCTGCATTATGCTTTGATCTATAATTAGCTTTCATGAAAGTAATTACCTTGTTCTCATTTCCAAATTCTAGAGAGCACTTTCATTATTTACTGAGCACTTACCATGTGTCAGGCTATTCTAGATATGGGATCTTCCACAAGGAAACAAAACAAAATCTCTGTTCTCATAGAGTTTATATTCTTCTTGTAATCCCTAAATACTGACAACAAAATTTATAGCTAGTAAGTACTTGAAAATGACATACAGATAGTAGGGTGATAAAGTTATCTAGAGTAGGCCTTTGGCATTATTGCAAGCATTTGATTAAACACAGGAGAAAAAGGACATTTTGATACTGTTACAGGCAAACTAATATGAAATTTTAAATGACTTCTGCTACTTACTAATGTCAACAATGGGCAGTTTAACTTAGCCTGAGCCTCAATTTTATCATTTATAAAATAACTAAATGAGTAATTATATTCACAGAACTAAGAAAATACCACGAAAATCAAATGAATGTAAAGACTAAACTATTCATTCACAAACACCGTCCTGTTTCCACTGATACCTCAGTGGGTGAATTTACAGTTGGAAAAATCAAGACTTGATTGGATCCTGGGTAAAAAAAAAAAAAAAACATATACAAAGAACATTTTGAGACAACTGGGAAAATGTAAATATGAACTGTATGTTGGGAAATTGAATCAATATTGATTTTCTTAGGTGTAGTAACAGGGATGTGGCCAGGTAGAATATTACCGTCCTGGAAAGATGCACGTTGATATACTGAAGGGCAAAGCACCAAGATGTCTAAAACTAGCTGGCACAGGGGAGTGTTTGTGTGTGTAGAGATGGAGCACATGTGGCAAAACATTAACAACTGCTGGAGCAAATGAAGGAGATACTGGGATCTGGTGCGCTTTTTTTTTTTAACTTTACTATGGGTTTGAATATTTGCAAAATAAAAAAGTATGATCTCAAGACTCCCTCCTCCATCAGGAAGAAAACATAAAAACTAGTAATAGAATGTCAACATAATCTCTTAAACAAAAATACGAAATCATATTACCTAAAAATATAAGCAAAGACCTTATCGATACTTAAGGCTATTATAATTTGAAATGCTGTATTTGAAATGTCCAAATACACTGTTTCTATTCTATAGAAACTAAATGTTTCCATTTTAAAGCTTCAAATATTTCTATTTTAACACTTAGCAAAAAGGTATAAAACCGTTGACAAGTTCAAAGTGTCCTAATGTCCAAAACCAAAAAGGTTTTTTCTCTAGTTTCCACAGAAACTGTAACTGAGATGAAAAGTATCCCACCGCTACAAAGAAACGATCCAGCAAGTGCAGTCCTGGATTGAAACAAAGAAGGATGCCAGCTCACCAATGTGAACAGTCATGGAGGCTATCATGCAGGGCTTTCCGAAGCACTGAGTCCTTGTCATAAATGCCCCAAGTAGCTTGTAGTACGGAATCAAGCAAGCAGTCTCCTGCAGTCCGGTTCCAAAGTGCATACAGTCGACTGTCCAAACGTGTAGCCAATTCCAAAGACCAGTTAATAATTGGAGATTCTTCTTCTAATTCTGTATGAGGAATTTAAATAACATGTTCATTTTCATGCCTATGTAATTAAGGAATATTCCGTGGGGGGGAACAATCTATTTTCTTCTAAATATAAAAAGGTTTATATGTAATTTACCAATAAACACCTAAATAAATTTGAGCAACTGAAATATAAACTTTTTTAGTTGAAAAATCTTGTGGCTCTACAATAATTTACTCAACTTTTAAATTCTTTCTCTTTTTTTGAGACAGAGTCTTGCTTTGTCACCCAGGCTAGAGTGCCGTGGCATCAGCCTAGCTCACAGCAACCTCAAATTCCTGAGCTCAAGCAATCCTCCTGCCTCGGCCTCCCAAATAGCTAGGACTACAGGTGCATGCCATAACAACTGGCTAGTTTTTCCATTTTTAGTAGAGACAGGGTCTCACTCTTGCTCAGGCTGGTCTCAAACTCCTGACCTCAAATGATCCTCCCACCTTGGCCTCTCAGAGTGCTAGGACTACAGGCATGAGCCACAGCGCTCAGCTAAATCCCTTATAACTTTATTCTCTAAAAATGTTTAACATAGAAATATATGCACTCTGGAATAGGAAGTAGAAAACCAAAGTTTGAAAACTTTTGTACCCTTATTTGTTAACTCTAACACAGTTAAGAGCTGGGCTTGAGCATTTTTAACAGTACAACATGACACTGTTCTTAAGGGCTCTACATCTTTAATTTAAAATAAAGCAAGTTGCCATATCTTACAAAATAAATCAAAAGTTACTTGATCTGATGAAAGGTAAATTACACTCATAATTCCATGCTTACCTTTTTGAACATCTCTATCAAGTACCTCATCAAATAATTTTTCTTGGACTGTTGGGGGCAAGTCTTCAATATCTACAAAGAAAAGGCAGGCTTAAAAGATCTGTTTCATAACTTAATAAACTTGATACCAGCATCTAACAGTAATTTCCTCTAAAATAACTTCCTTTCCATTGAAGGCTGTCAGATAGCTTTGTGCATGTATAATGCATGTTTGATGTAAAATATTTCCTTTCTGTACTTCATTATAAAAACATTTATTTAATAAGTAACATTTGGACCAATAACTGCACAGAAATTTTGATTTGTTCTTTTCTCACACTGGCAACCTCTGCTCGGATCTGCTATTTTCGGCCTTCAGAACCTCCTTATAAAAGTTAATGAGCCATGTACACAGTCTTTTTGTCATCATGCTCCAATATTCTGTGCTCTACTCTGGTTACTTAATAGAGTAGCCTAGAATAAAGAGCATTACCCTTAAAAATCATTTTGAAAAAGAAGTCATTTCAATTAAAAATAAAAATCTAATCACTTGTAAGCTCAAATATATATATAGTAAATTTCAAATGAAATTTACTTCAATTTTAGAAGGCTTAGTTATTCTCTCCTACCACTTATAAACACCCCTGTTTATGTCTGAATATAAAAGTTCAGAACACTCAGGACGCAGAAGGAAGCTTTATTTTATAAACTTTTGGTGTATTTATTCAGTGCCAACTAACAAAAAGCATTCCAGAAGACATTTTCAACTGTCATTGAATCAAAAAATGAAAAGTTGCTTCACAAATATAGTAGAAATAAAGTATGAGTGAAAAAGGAATGACACATTCAAGAGAATATCAGTATGTTTCATTCAAATAACCTGACTCTACCCATCAAAAAATCCTGTGTCTTAACACCAGGTAACCAATCACTATCTGATTTCAAAAGAAGGGAAAAAAAGGAGAAAACATTTTAAAGGAGATGAAAAAGGGATATTCTAAAATAAAACCAAAGAGAAAAATAAGTGGGTAAAAAAGATTTTTAAAAAATATCTGAAGCACACAAGAAAGCAGTTACTGGGGCCAGGCACAGGGGCGCTAGCCTGCAATCCTAGCACTTTGGGAGGCGGAGATGGGAGGGCAGCTTGAGCCCAGGAGTCCAAGCTTTCAGTGAGCTATGATGAGCCACTGCACCCCAGCCTGGGTGACAGAGCAAGACTCTGTCTCCAAAAAAAAAAAAACCATCAGTTACTATCAGCTGCTGCTGCTGTATTCCTCCTAGATAACTAAAGAATTCGTTTACATGCAGCCCTTATACTGGTCACTTTCTGAATAAACAGGACAGTCAAGTAATTTAAGATGCACATATAGTAGCTAAGTTATGTGCTTTCTAACAAAAACACATTTTTCACCCATACATAAAAATATAATTATAATAAAAGAAAAATTATTTTCACATTAAATTTTGGAGTTACCTGCTGGCAACGTAAATGTTACAAGGTCAGTTAGAAAATAGCAAGCAAAATCCCCCTTTCTCTGATGAAGAGATGCAGCTATTTCCCTCCGGATTTGTTCTGTCAGTTCAGGACACACCATTGCTGGAATACACTTTGCTGCTTGTTGAGACACCTTAAATAAAAAAGAAACTTTCCTCTGCATCTCATTTATCATAAATGGAAATAGAGAACAACAGTATTTAAAAGAAATTAGCAAAATTTCCAAATAACTCAATGTGTTTTTTTTTCCTAATCTTAAAATGTATTGGGTATTATTTTCTTACCAGAGACAGTACATATCAGTACAGCTTTTCATAAAAGCAGCCATAAAAATGTTTTGCCCTCTGATTCAGTAGTTCTATTTCTTGAGAATTTATCCCAAGGAAATACTCAAAGATACATATAAAAATTTACGTAAAAGGGTGTTGTTCATAAAAGTACACCATAGGAGAGGAAGGGAGGACAGAGAGCCTAAACCTAAATAGACTAACCACCATGTACCCAATAAAAACATTCTTAAAAGACAGGGATTCCAGCTGAAGAGAAAGAAAATTGCAAGCACTCTTCTCCCACATGTTTCAAGTCCCCTGACTTGGAATAAACAAAGTGGCTTAGTTCCCTGTGATTGCAAACCCCTTTCCCCTTCCCATTTGTTACCACTCTGAAACTTTTAAAAAGCATTTGGTATTTCCAAGTTTAAACCTCAGAAGTCTAGCCTGAAAGAAGTGCGACATGAGCACTGTTGTAGCGAGCACTACAGCAGAGTCCTCTAAACAAGGAAATACAACAATGGGTAGAACTTTCTTCCCCTCTTTAAATGCTGAACAGCAAGAAATGATGCAAAAATTTAACTTTAGGTTGCAGTCATACTCAGTTTGCAGAGCTCAAGATAGCTACAAACAGAACTGAAATCAAAGTTGAGCATGGGCTAGTAAAGAGGAGAGCATGGCATGACAACCCCAAGTGAGCCAGTGAGCTCGGTTCTCTGACATCACCAACCTGGATGACCTTCCAGAAGGCAGCCTTCCAGTCGCAAGTGGGGCCTGGAGAGCAGACCTTCTAGTAAGTCACCCAAGAATATGAGCAGCATTGGTGGTTCAGTCGTAGAATTCTTACCTCCCAAAGAATAAGATTTACTGATAATGTCATCTAAGTAATATATATGGACAACTTAACTGTAATTGCTATTTAAGTAGGTAAAGTGTTTGAAAAACCCTGCTTACCCAATACAGCCACCTGATACCTATTCTGAAACCTCCTACGTGAAAACTCAGTTCTACTAGACTTTATTGGCCAGGATTACCAGTAAACATGAAAATTCTCACTGTATCTTAACTCCATGAACCCAACCTTTAATCAGCACTCAAATACGGAAACCCGAATATTAAGTACTTTCAGAATATAACTGACTATTTCTTAAGTAATATTGTTAAAATGGATCCCAAAGGTAAATTCAAAAACGGTTTATTCCAATCTGCTAGCCCGCAGCTCATTTCCAAAAACCTGGGAAGACATTTCCATCAACAACCTAGACTGGACCTGAATACTGCAAATATTCCAAAGGAAACCTGGCCTCCAAGAATCCCCACTTCCACCACCATTCTTAGGCAGGACATGTCTCTGAAGTCTGCCTCTCGCTGGCTCACCTCTTCAGCCTTATAATTCTCAACCACCTCCTTAGGCTAGTAGTTCTTAACTTAGGGTCCACGGACTTGAATGCGAATTTGGTTTTAATTAAATTTAAATCTTTCATTTTCACTAACTTTTTGCTTATGTTAAAATATATTTTCTTATTTATCACAAATTTGATTTGGTGTTTTGGTAACTATATTTTACTACAAATAATTTCCTTTGTAATGCTATTTTTTATTTTACGCATTTAAAAATAATTTTTGAGAAAGGGTCCAGAAATTCCACCAGACTACCAACAGGGTCCACAACACAAAACCCAACGAAAATCCCTGCCCTAGAGACATATCCCCAAATCCAATGTTCTCCTACCATTCTCGTATCCATTATCAATTCTGCTCTTTATGTGAAACAACCCCCTCCACCTCTCCCATACTGTTCCAGGGTTAGTCTACAAGTCCCACAGAATATGGAGAAAGTAGGCCGGGCACGGTGCCTGTAATCCTAGCACTCCGGGAGGCCGAGGCGGGTGGATTGCTCAAGGTCAGGAGTTCGAGACCAGCCTGAGCAAGAGCGAGACCCCCGTCTCTACTAAAAAATAGAAAGAAATGATCTGGACAACTAAAAAAACATATACATATATATATATATATATATATATATATATATATATAGAGAGAGAGAGAGAGAGAGAGAGAGAGAGAGAAAGAGAAAGAAAGAGAGAGAGAAAATTAGCCAGGCACGGTGGCACATGCCTGTAGTCCCAGCTACTCGGAAGGCTGAGGCAGAAGGATTGCTTGAGCCCAGGAGTTTGAGGTTGCTGTTAGATAGGCTGATGCCACGGCACTATAGCCAGGGCAACAAAGCGAGACTCTGTCTCAAAAAAAAAAAAAAAAAAAAAGAATATGGAGAAAGTAACAGCATATTGCTTCCTAAATTTGTTTATAAAAGACACCGCAGGTTCCATTTGGATCACTCTCTCCCTCTCTTGGATCACCTGCTCTGGGTGAAACCAGCTGCCACATCACGAGCAGCTCTGTGGATGGGCCCCCATGGCAAGTAATTGAAGCCTCCTGCCAACAGCCATAGCAGTGAACTTGGGAAAGATCCTCTGGTCCCATTCCAGCCTTCTGACGATGACAGCCCTGGCCAACAGCTTGACTGCAACCTTGTGACATCCTGAGCCAAAACCATTCATCTAAGCAGCTCGTGGATTCCTGACTCTCACAAATTGCATGAGATAACAAACGTTTCTTGTCTTAAGCTGACAAGTTTTCAGGCAATTTGTGATACAGCAATATATGCACTGATACTCTAGTATCATCCCACTGTTGGTCCTCAGATTACTCTTAGGAGTTCTGTGACTTATGACAGCCCCTCCAGAATCTGTAGCAGACTCTTCCACCAGCCTGCAGGGAGTCTGTGAATCCCTCTAAAGACTTTAACCCTAGTTCACAGTGGCCTTATTTATCCTGTCTCCTGCCATAACCAACCACTACAACCCCACACTGAGGGCCCCTCCAACATACAACACAACTGGGCACCACAACACAAATACAGCCAGACCTCAGACACCACAGAAGCTACCTCTAACTGTTCTCTCCCATGTTCCAGAACTCTGATCCCTCTATTTGAAAAGCACCCTGCTCCACTATACATAATAAGCCCTTTTCTTGCATCATGGCCTTCAGTCTCTCATATCCTCCAGCCACACCCTGGCTTCACTGCAAGCTTACCAAACTGGACACAGTGTCTAGCCATTGCAACCATACTTTCATCTCACCTTCATGTTTTTCAATCCCCATACAGTGCCCTATATACATAAGGGTTGCCAAACATTGGCCAATTTGAATAAACAAATAGGGCACAAGTATACAAATATACAAAAGATGTATATTGACAAAATTTGAACCCACCATTCATATGATTCTCTGTACTTTTACTCTATTTCTCTTATCACTGAAAAAAATTACCTTGATAATCTAGTCGAATCCTGAATAATTCATTTGCAACCTCTATCATTCACAGGATCTATCTAATTATCTAAGCCAGAAACCTCAGAATCAACTTGGATCTGTCTCTCCCCATATCCAATCAATCCACTTCTTCAGACTGACGACATGTCCACAGTCTCTCTCAAACCAGCCCACTTCTTTTCATTTCCATGGCCACTACCCTACTTGGCAGATTTCTTGTCAGCACCACTGCAATGTCCTCCCTAACCAGGCTCGACCTCTACAGTGTGCAGCAGCCAAAACACAATCTGCTCCTCTCACCCCCCTGCTCCTGTTCCTAAGATCTTTCAGTGCCCTCAGGGTAACTTTTAAATTCCTTGACACAGAAGGAATGCCCTCAGAATAATCTTCAAATTCCTTGACCAAAAGATCCTTCATAATCCTGCCCCTACCCATCTCTCACACTTCCCCTCTCTCAGTTCACAATCACCAACTCGGCCATGCTGACTTATTTGCAAAGTCCCTGGATTCACTACAAGTACCAAGATTTCTGGCCCCTGCATAAATGCTTTCCTAAGCAACTCTCTCTTCCCCACCCACTTCACATGGCTAACTTCCACTCCTCCTTCAGATCTTAGCTAAAGTGTTACCTGCTCTGAGTAAGAAGGGAAGAAACCTCAAAACCATTTCCTAAGTACTCACACAGCACTTCATCTATCAGGGTACAAGCTACACAGAATTACCCGTTTCTCTACTTTTCCGGAGACTTGCTGAAGAAGAGCTAATGTCTTCACAATTCTAACCCTTCTCAGCAGTGCCTGATGCACCATAGGTACTCAATAAATATTTGTTAGTTGAACAATTAAATGAGTGAATGACAGATACATCTCAGGTTTTTTTTTTAAGCAAACATGATTCTAATATTGCTGTGAAGTATCCAATTTAAAAGCATATACCCTTAAGAATTATATACTGTTGAAGTTTCTAGTTTAATGTTATTTTTTAAAGGGAGTAAAAGAACTGAAAACATTTAAGAACTGTTTGGAGAAACATTGTAACATCAAAAATGAAAACTAAAGATTTCCTTAACATAAAAGAACATTTAACCAAAATGCCACACTCACCTCTGTAAGCAATATTGCCAACATATCTTGCCTCTGGAAACGTATGGCCAAGTGTACAAGAGTGTAGCCAACATCAAAGGCAGACGGACGGTTCAGCAAGCGTACTTCATCTGCAGTGAGCTGACGTGCAATATCTCCTCCTGATGACTTGTATGCTTCTATGGCAGCTAAATCACCTTCTACAACCCCTAAAACAAGCATCGAGACAGAAAAGCATTTAATTTTTTTTTTTTTTTCCAAAAAGCACAAACCTGTAGCATTCACTCCAAGCTCTTTAAGTATTTCTCTGTGCTTCCTGGATCCTGAGGCATCATTTAAATGTCCTAAAGAATATAAGGAAAATTAGTTTATTCCTCTCCCTTTTAAAAATTTCTTTCCAGAAGTAGAACTGCCTACTTAGGCACTTACCTTACCACCAGTGCTGGCTCCACGCTCTGGTGGAGGGATTTAGAAGAACTATTAGACCATTTTAACTGGATCAAAGATCAGTAACTTAGTATGAGAAACCAGACTTCACAGAAGACATCAAGCCCCTGTTCTGGTCCTGCGTTCATCCTGACACTGCAGGAACCAAGGAAACAGGGATGTGCTTTCAGTTAGTGTTGGGCTTCTTCTGCCCTTTACAACGCATACTTAAAGCAGAATCAAAACAAATGCTGAGCTTTCCATATTGCTATTTAGCTTTAAAACAACTTAGAGCAACTGAAATCATTTTCACTGTAAGTAAAAGTTGGCAATATTTTTATTTCAGATTCTCTCACAGCCAAGTCTTCCTTACACTCATTAAGAATTAATACAGTAAAAATTGAACCACATGATTTCAGATGAAATAGGCTAAAATAAAACATTACAAACCAGTTGGATAGAGAAATAAAACAAGTGTCGCCTTTTGCAAATCCATGAAGAACTTTCCATTGCCACTTTATTAATCTTAACACAAATTAATGTTAGGTAAATACAGTCATTCTATTTATTAAACAGTACAGTACAGTATAGTACAGATAACGAACAGCACTGGCAAAAAATAAAAGTGTAGATTAGCTTCCAATTTACCATAAATAGTGTTTAAAAAAAAAAAAAGACTGCAAGACCAAATAATTTTAAGTGTTTCCTAAGTTACATCAGGAAAATTTTGTTGGTTAAAATATTAATACTAGTAAAAAATATTCTTAGTGTGCTTTCTAAAAAGCATTTTTAATTGCCATCTTGAATTAGTAATTAAATAAATAAGACATATTCCTCAGAGTATAACAGACTGGTATAATGTAACAATTTCCCATCGTTATTAAAGATAACAAGGCTTAAAAATGACAATTTAATTCCCACATCTACTGAATGCTCATGACAAACAGAACACCATGGCAGGCAATATGAGAAACACAAAGACAATAAAAACAACAGCTATATTTAAAACAATTCTTTTAAATCACATTTATAAGCCATAGAAGGCCAGCTTCAAAAGTTTCCAAACTCTCAAATCATATAGATCCTTTTTGTAAATCCAGATCATCTTCCCAGAAAAATGACCCCCTGCCCTCAATGCAGATATACATTTTTCAGATTAAAAACCCATGATATTAAAATGCCTTCTTATAGGAATTTTTATCTTCACAGCAATGTAGGTTAATACATTCCTCACTATGTATATACAAGTTCAGCTATAAAACCCCCGGCCCCATTATATAATACATGAAGAGCTTCAAAACATCCTTATGAGGAACAGTGCCCTAGAGAAGTCATCAAGGTAGCACGAGACAAAGGGGATAAATCTTCTCAAGAGGGCAAGCCTTGAGAATAGATCAGAAAGTGCTTCTTGAATTAAAAGCAAATGTATGGTTAAAGAGTTTTCTATGTCTGATATGTTCAAGTACACAAACAACTCTAAACTTGGGTTTTTTCGGGTATTTTGGGGGTTTTTTTGTTTTTTTGAGACAGAGTCTTGCTCTTGTCCACCAGCTAGAGTGCAGTGGCATCATCATAACTCACTGCAACCTCAAACTCCTGGGCTCGAGGGATCCTCCTGCCTCAACCTCCCAAGTGGCTGGGACTACAGGTGCATGCCACCACACCCGGCTAATTTTTTTCTATTTTTAGTAGATCCAGGGTCTCACTCTTGCTCAGGTTGGTCTCCAACTCCAGACCTCAAGCGATCCCCCCACCTCGGCTTCTCAGAGTGCTAGGATTATAGGCATCAGCCACTGCACCCAGCCTGCTTGTTTTAATGAATAGTTAAGTATAATCTGGTAGGGCCCATAACTTTTTGAATAATTTAATGCAGTTTGTTTTATTTAGAACTGAGCGCGCCCACTCACCTCCTTTTGTTTCTATAGTATTTCTGTGTGAAGGCAACTACTTTTCCCTTCAGTCCTATCAAAGCCATTAACTATTTCCAGGCACACACAGCATCACTGTACCTTTTATGGTTTTTAGCTTTAATCTAAAAATATATCTATTTATAAAATTTCTTTATATTACATAAGAAATGTTCCAAGCATTTCTGAATGTCAATTCAAGAGCCTGATCGATTTACTTGAAAAAACAAAGAGGAAAATCTGCACCATATATGTGTATGCATATGTACGCATGTATGTATGTATGTATGTTTGTATATGTTCATATATATTTTTTATTTCCCAAGATAAAGATGATGTAATCTAAAGCTAAACACCAAATAACTTCCCTCTAGTGGTTGGAAGAAGGTGAAAACTTCAAAATCACTGTCATTATTTTCACCTAACTAACCACACAGCTGAAGTCTTCAAGAACCTCATCCTAGAAATTCTTAAGAATTAATTTCCTCTCTAATGTTTCTGAGGGATTTCTGTAATTAGAAGTTAATTAGCACAATGGGGGGTGGGTTACAGACCAAACAGCACAACGAAGTTAGCAAACTATGCTTTGGAACTCTGAGTTACAGTATCACCCATTCTGCCTTCCTATTAAGTGCTTTTTAAAAATACAACCAGAACTTAAAACGCTGATCTGCATGACATATGAATCATATCACAATAAAGCTAAATACACACAACCAGAATTTCTATTTGACCTAATACAAAATATCAAAAACACTTAATTACTCCCTCCCACACTCTGAATTAAAACGCACATACAGCATATTGCCCCTTTCCCAGCACGTAAGATACAATGAAAGACAGAAGAGGAGGATGAACAGAATAGACATTCTGTTCTCAATCTCGGACAGCACAAAATTCTCCAAATTTCCCAGAGCATGAAAAACACATACTTAAGTAGAGACACAAAATAATATTTAAAAGAAAATTATTCTATTGTCTAATATTTCAGGAATATATAATTCCATTTTTTTCACTAACCATAATTAAGAGTTCATAGTTTCTGTAACTGGTAAATTTTCAGCTATAAAGATTAGTAAATTTATTACAAATCAAATTTCATGAGAATGTCACTGAACTGTCCAAATTTTTGGTATGTCTTTATTATACCCTGCTCAAAGAGAACTACTAATAAAGTTAAGACAGTTTCTTCAGAGATGGGTTTTCACTGTAGACATGATATTTAATAAGATTTGGCCCATACTCACATAATTTAAAGTTTTAGCCACCACGTTTTCTACTTAGAGAGGGGGGGAAAGGGCATCACAGTATACGCCAAAAAAAAAAAAAAAACAAACCTTACAAAATGTCTCTGGGTTCCTCACATAACAGTACATTTGAACACCTTTTAATATCAGGGGATAAAAGGAAAATAAGAAAATAGGAGAATTGGTAGGCAGGAAAAGACAACAAATAAATGTTAAAGTGCTAACATCTCACTTTATAGAACCAAACACCAGGAATAAAACTCGAAGGTTCCAAAAGAAGATAAAAAGAGATAACATATACATACATGCTTTCTAGGTTACTGACATCTCACAATGCCTCCAAGAGTAACTGAAGCATCTTGCTCTTAATACTTTTTTTGAAAATTTAACAAACATGTATTACATATTCTGTCCCTTTCTCCTTCATGTTACAAAGGCAAATAAAAGGACAGTTAAGGCCGGGCAAGGTGGCTCACGCCTGTAATCCCAGCACTCTGGGAGGCTGAGGCGGGTGGATAGCGCAAGGTCAGGAGTTCAAGACTAGCCTGAGCAAGAGTGAGACCCCGTCTCTACTAAAAAATAGAAAGAAATGATCTGGACAGCTAAAAATATATAGAAAAAATTAGCCGGGTATGGTGGCACGTGCCTGTAGTCCCAGCTACTTGGGAGGCTGAGGCAGTAGGATCACTTGAGCCCAGGAGTTCGAGGTTGCTGTGAGCTAGGCTGACGCCACAGCACTCACTCTAGCCCAGGCAACAGAGTGAGATTGTCTCAAAAAAAAAAAAAAAGGACAGTTGAAGGCACTCTGAGAAGATTAAAATTATAAAACTAACCTGCAGAATCATACATTCAAAACTGAAAGAAATGCACAATTAACTAAAGAGTGATACATAATAACAGATAAAGTGTTAATAGATTTTAAAAAATATGAAGACCTAAGAGTAAATGAAAGCTACTATCTACAAAGTTTAAAAAAAAACAAAAACCTCTTATTGTTTTATAAGCTGGGCCAGGAGTAGTGTTTAACACAGTTTGAAGCCACACGTCAATAACTCACTGGGGACTTCACAGCTACTATGGAACTCCGTTGGTTAGAATATGGAGCTGGCTCATAGATGTTTAGGAAACAGACTTATTTTTTCCCCCATATATGGCACAGTTTTCAAAGTTTTGCCTTATTTTCCTTTGACATAAAATCGTAATGATAACTAACTTTGAAAAGAATGCCAAATGGTAAAAAAAAAGCCAGGACTTACCTGAGCTCACATGGGCCAGCTCAACACTACCCTGGAGTTCTATGGTAGCTGTGACATCACAGCATGGTTTATGCTGTGGGGTCAGGGTGGACCTGGAGTCAGCTGGCACAATTTCAGGAACCCTTAAAGAGAAAAGTTAGTTTTAAGTGGTAATGTTCAGAATGTCCCTTACCATGGTCAGTAGAAAGATGCAGATGTGGCTGGCTACAAAGTCCAGGTAGTTTTCCTCTACCCAGAGTTTAATTCATTTAACTGGTTTTGCATATTACAAGAAAACTGTACCATCCAGTAATACTTTTTTTCTTCATATTGATACCATTTGGCTATATTTTGATCATGAACCAGGCTTAAATATTCATAGCAAATTCTTTCGAAACTCAAATATGAGTTGCTTTTTAAATAAAATGATTTCAACATTGTTAAGTGCACCTCAAAGTAGGCATAAGGACGGGGACAATCCCGGAAATAGTTTGAGCAGACCAAACAAATCACCTCCTAGTTACACTTTTCACATAACCAATGCCAACAAGTTAAAATCTACCATTTCTATTCCTAACATCATGCTATAGAACAATAACCTTTTTGAAAAACCAAAAAATGAAAATCAGAAATTGGAAATAAACTCTTAATCTATATTATATCAAGACTAGCTAATTTTCAATTATCTCACCATCCATTATTAAAACCTCTTTAGAAAAATAAAAGATTCAATGAGATAAAGAAGTCAAAGTCTCTAAGGCCTTTTAAATAATCTATAAATTATGGCAAATTATGTCAAATATACTTCTGAGCTTTTGCCTCCTGACATCTTTTATCAGAATGTTAGCAACCCAATTGTTGTGGAAATATAAATCCCCAAAGTCATGAAGAAAAACCTGAACTGAGAGATACTTTCATAAGAAAGATCCTGCTGAGCAGGAAGAATTACGTTCAAAAGCATGACGGAAAGACTTAAAAGGAACATGTCACAAAGTTATTTTGGGGACAAGTGATCAGAGATGAGAACAAATGTTAATGGTTGAAAAAGATGAACATGAGTTCAAATTACAAACATCACTTAAAATATCACTAAAATATTCGACTGAGAGGAAATGATGGTTCTTAAAAATCCAGGGTTCCAAAAGTGTATTTTGAACTCACAAAATAGTATATGTCAAAACCACACTCACCACTGAAATCAAGTCCGAAAGTTTCTCTAACTTCAAAGTAAAAATTTCACTTGCTACATTACCAAATTATCCTTGCTGAATTTTGTCACTCCATAAATTAATATTACTATATTAGAGATAGAAACGGTCCCAGGAGTTTTGCAGGGCTATGCCCTGAAAGAATATGTGCACACGTTAGTTTGCATATCAGAAGCTGCTCCACCTCAGGAGGGCATCTCAAAGGTCAGTACCAGCTGCTTTCCAAGGTGACCCTGCGGTCTCAATCCCGTGATTCTCACCTGCTTTGAAGGACAAAGCAAGGTCTGCATGGAACCACAGGATGATAGCTGATCAAACACTGTCCACCCGAGAGACAGACACCTGCGGCTAAAACAATTAGCCCAAGGGACAGTTCCTGCTTGACTCCTGATGAACTGTCTCTATCTGCAATAACTAGATAAAGAAATATGGAGCCACTGTATCTCTGTTTAATCCTTCTGTTAAGTGTTAGCTTTATCTTAGAACTCAGAGGTTTGTCCTTGAAACTTTTTGTAACCAGAGTTAGTTAAGGGATCTATAGAAGTCTTTTGAAATACTTGTAACCTAAAACGAACTACCTGTTATTACGTAAATCTGTTACCCCTGACAACCAACCTCTGTACCTATAAATACCCATGTAAAACTTCACTCGTGGCCTTACGATTGACAGGGATATCGTAAGGACCCCTGAGTACCCCACTTTGCCTTTTATCTTTATAAATCTATAAAACTATACCTTTGTCTCTGTGTATTCTTTTATTTCTATTATTTTCCATTTTCTATTATTTTCTTATTCTTTGCGACGAACCCTACCTAAGGGACCTGATTTTTTGCTGCAAGCGTAGCTAACTCCCTGCAGAATTTGATACCAAATTTTAGATTTTCAGAATTATACTATCTCAGGTATGCCTGGAAATACTTAATAGTCTAGCACACCTTCTTTTACAAGTGAGAAAACTAGAGGGTAAGTGAGCATTTTAAAAGGTGATGATGGGGAAGAAAAAAGGAAAAACTTTCATAACTTTATATTGTTCATGGCATAATTTTATAATTTATAATATTATAATTTAACTCCTAAACAAAAATACTGACAGAATTAAGTCAGAGAATCATCAAATTGTAAGAAATGTTAAAAAAATAACCTAGTCCATCTTGATAAGGTCTCCAGCTGGAAGCACAAAACAAGAAAGTCCCTATAATTTGCCACTGCAAGACAAAGTTCACAGTTTCAGTAAACATGGATAATCCCACAAGCATCCACATAAACTAAGGGGTAGATTTCCCCCAAAAGTTTCAGGCCCATATTATCCAACAACCCATTAGACATCCTCACCATATTATATCTAAAACTGAACTTGCCCTCTCCTATGTATTCAGGAAAAATGATACTGCTATCCAACCCAGGTGTCAAACCAAAAGTCTGGCTATCTTTCTAATCTCCTTCCCCTCCCATACCAATTCTTCCAAGTTTTGTTGATTCTACCTCTTAAGTCTTTCTCAAATAACCCCCATTTCCCCATCTCCATCTGCCTCCAGTACTCTAGCTGTGGACTACAAGCTCACCTGAATTGCTTTAATTTCTCCCTAAGTGGTCTACTTGTCTCATGTGTTGCCCTCTCCCAACCTATTCTCTACACTATGGCAAGAGTAGTTTTCCTAAACCACAGATCTGATAAGGCACTCCCCTTTCAAAACTTTACCACTGCCCTCAGGCTAGGAGCTAAATTTCTCGACCAGGTTAACAGGCCTGGAATGCTCCAACATTCCCTGCAAATTGTGGCTCACAGCTCCCATTCTACGCTCCAATCCTGCTAACTTCTTTCAGGTTATTGGACATGCCAGGCTACCTTGACTATGGGTCTTAACACATACAATTCCTTCTGACAGAAACACTCTTCCTTCTGCTAAGGTTTTGGCTTAGATGTCACTGAACACCCTCTCTCAATCTCCTAATGAGACTGGGCCATATGGTCCTCAAGTACTCTACACTTCCTCTACTGAACTATCCTGGCTTGCTGAATTCTATCTTCCTCCATTAACTCTTCGAGAGCCATGACTTCTCTCACAGTGTTTGGGAGCACACTCAATGAATACCTGACTGCATAAATGAATGAACAAATGAACAAAGAAAAGGTAAAGCTAAGACAATTTTTAAAAGTAATTGAGGGGGAAGGTATAATTATTTAAGCAAAAATATGATACTGATAAAAAACAGACACATCAAAATAAATAGCTTCAAAACAAACTGCAGTATGTGGAATCATTTTACATATAATAAAAGCACCCAAATCAATGAGGAAAGAATTTATTTAATAAATCATAGCAGCAGAATTTAGAAAAATATTTTAACCCTTAGTTCAATCCAAAAAACTGCTTACAACAACAAAGAATGTTAATAAACTGCTCCATTGAAAAAAGGAAACAATATAAGCAACAAATATGAATGGCATTTAATTTTAAGATGTATACGCTTTACATTTATATAGCCTTCATGTAACTTGATAAAGTCACCAAAGAAACTGAACAAAAGTTTCAGTTGAAAACTGAACAAACTGAATAAATCAACTATTCAAAAAAAAATACAAATGACTAATAAAATGATATGGCATGTAGCCCTTAAACATCAGCAAAGACACAGCTCCACAGGGACTCTCAAATGGCTGCTAATAAGAAATTGGTAACTTAAGGTACAACAACTCAATGTCATGTAACATTCATTTTTTTAAAAAGATGAAAACATTTTAATTCAAATTATAAAGTTCTGGCCAGGCACGGTGGCTCATGTCTGTTAATCCTAGCACTCTGAGAGGCAAGATGGGAGGACTGCTTGAGCTCAGGACTTCGAGACCAGCCTGAGCAAGAGTGAGACGCCATCTCTACTAAAAATAGAAAAATTAACTGGGTGCACTGGCTCAAGCCTGTAGTTCCAGCTACTGGGAGGCTGAGGCAGGAGGATCACTTGAGCCCAGGAATTTGAGGTTGCAGTGAGCTATGATAACACCACTGCACTCTACCCAGGGCAACAGAGCAAGACTGCCTCAAATTAATTAAATAAATAAAGTAAGTAAGTTTAATTAAAAATTCAGAATACACGATATAACCTCAATTACATAAAAGTAAATAAATGCAAAAAAAGTCTGAAATACACAAAAAATCTGACAGGTTTCCTCTAGGAGTGAAATTATAAATTATTTTTATTTTTTCATAGCCTTTCTTACCTCTGAAACAGTCTTATAATGTATACAGTCTACTTTTATTATTCAAAAATGAACTAAACTCTCATATGCTATTATAGGAAGTCAGTATACAAATGTCTAAATTTGATGAAACAGAAAAAAACAGTATGTCCATCAACTGATGAATGGATAAACAAAATGTGATCTATTCATACAACAGAATATTAGTCTTAAAAAGAAAGAAAATCCTGGCACAAGCCACAACATGCATAACCTTGAAGACACTATGCTAAGTGAAATATGCTAATTATAAAATGACAAATACTGCATGATTCCATTTATATGAGGTTCAAAGAAAGTAGAATGGTAGTTGTCAGGAGCTGGAGGAGAGAGGAGGCAGGAATGGGAAGTTATTGTTTAATGAGTACAGAGTTTCAGTTTTGCAAGACGAAAAATGTTCCAGAGATGGATGGTAGTAATAGTTGCACAATGTGAATGTGCTTAATGCCATTAATGTACACTTAAAAATAAGTAAAATGATAAAGTCTTATGTTATATATATTTTACCTCAGTTAAAATAAATTGTAAAAAAACAAAGATACAAGGACATAATTCAGAAATATCAGAGGTGCAGTCTCAAATAATATCACCTATATAGTATTCCTCTCTCCCCTAAAAAAAGATAAGTGTTTAAATTCAATCTAATCATAAGAAAACATACAAAGCCGAATTGAAGATCATTCTGCAAAAGTAGACTCTTTGAAAATGTTGTCATGAAAAATAAAAAAACAAAAACCATTAATAGATCTGCACTGTTGTAGATTAGAGGAGACTAATGAGACAAAACGATTAAACAGGATGTATAATCCTTGATTGAACAGCGCTGGGGCAACAGTAATTATTGAAACTACTGGTGAAACCGAATATGAGCTTTCAGTATTAAACTTCCCAGATAATTACATTGTGTGGTTATGTAGGAAAACTGTCCTTGTTCTTAGGAAATACATACGGAGGTATTTAGAGGCAAAGTTACATGATGTCTGTAACTCTCTAAAGGTTCAGAAAAAGAATACAAGTAAGAGAGAGGATCACCAAACGTGGCAAAGTACTAACGAGAAAATCTAGGTCATAAGCATGTGTTGTTCAATGTATTATTATACTTGTAACTTTATGAAATTTCTTATTATAAAAGATTGATGGGGAAAAAAGTCGTCGTCTCTGCACAGCAGGATTGGAGGTGTGGAGAAGGAACTACTGCATTTCTTTATAAGCTCTTCTATCTATGCTGCTTGATTTTTTTTTTTAACTATGTGCATAGTTTAACAAAATTTTTTAAAATAAAGTTATCTTACAGTTTAAACAGCAACAATTCTCTAGAGTTGAAACATTGTTTTAATATATATTTGGTATTTAAAAGATACATCTGGATTTCATAATTCAATGTGTCCATTTAATATAATACTTTTCTAAAAATGAAAGTCTTTACTGAATCAATGATGTACATTCAAAAGTCAGTGTCATATAATCACGATTACCTAACATACTTCCTTTCTCAGCTTAAACAGGCACCTTAACTACTTAGCAAGCTTGTGTAATCAATCATTTCTGAAAGCCAGGAATTATGTCTCAGACATACTAAAGGCAACCAGAAGAATACTGCTGGGGCTCTATTTCTGCCATCACCATCCTCTTGCCTTCACAGACACTCATTCCTGGAAGCTTTCCTTCTTAACCCCCAATCCACCCCCCCACCCCCCACCCCCGGTGTAAGGAAGTACTTTCAAATCCCAGACTAAACTGACCAGCATCAATTAATAGCGGAAAGGAAAGGGGTGAAAAAAGAGAGTGAGTGTGTGTCTGTGTGTTTCCTACAGATTAGAATCTTTTATATTGCTGAAAATTCCCACAATTTGTGACTTAAAAATCATGACATGTTATTTTATATCCAGTGTTCCAAAATCACAAGTGGAAACCCTTAAAAACTTGAAAAAGAAGACAAAAACTACCTGAAGATAATACTCCTTTCATGGTGCTAAAAATAACTCTATTACCTTTAATATGAACTACCTTTGGTAAGAAGTAGAGCCACAATCAAGAAGGTGTATGGATTGAAAAGATACTGCAGTTTTTACAGCTACACACACATTCCACGTACGAGTAGCACAAAGTTAACCGAGGACGTACAAGGCATTGTGAGCATTCTAGCAGCTTACTTTCCTTTTATGGATACAGTGCCAAAGATTTGCTGCAGGAGTCTGTATATATTTTGGATTCTATTAAAAGCTTTTAATAGAACATTTTAACTGAAACCATTTTTGTTGGCTTTTTTTAAAAAGGGCAATGGATAATTTTAAATGTTGAAGACTTTTTGTAAGACCCAAGACTTTTTTTCTGGCTCGGTCTTCATTCATATGCAAAGCATTGTATTAAGAAAAAAAGAAAACTAAATCAGAAGAGTTTCTTTCAATAGAATGCTCAGTCTGGCATCAATATAATATTAAAGTTCATAATTCACATTTAAATAATAATAACTTAAATCAGAACAGTGAACAATTTCATTAGCTTCCTCTCTAAACTCCCAGAAGATGATCTCTAAAAAGGACATATTTGAACACAGATCTGCAACTGAGCAACCAACACAGAAGTAACGACAACTGAAAAGCAATTCCATAGGGCAGGAAAGATTCTGAAGATGGAAAATAGATTGTCCAAGCAGCTGTAGTATATCAAACTGAAAATAGGCCAACATGAGCAACAGAAACAGAAGAAATACTACAGAAAAGCCACACGAAAAAATCAAGTTCGCCTGTAATCCTAGCACTCTGGGAGGCCGAGGCGGGTGGATCCTTCTGAGCTCAGGAGTTAGAGACTAGCCTGAGCAAGAGTGAGATCCCGCCTCTATCAAAAATAGAAAGAAATTAATTGGACAGCTAAAAATATATATAGCAAAAATTAGCCGGGCATGGTGGCGCATGCCTGTAGTCCCAGCTACTTGGGAGGCTGAGACAGTAGGATTGCTTGTGCCCAGGAGTTTGAGGTTGCTGTGAGCTAGGCTGATGCCACAGCACTCGCCCCAGTCAAGAGTGAGACTCTGTCTCAAAAAAAAAAAAAAAAATCAAGTTCAAATTTATTTATTATGGAATACTGTAAAATATTAGCAAGTTGACAGATTACCCTGGGACACAGCAATCAGCTTCAAACAGACATATTTATTTTGTTGACTGCAGGACTGAAAACATAACTATTCACAGCATCAAACATTATTCAAAAGCTCCAGTAACAGTATTCCTTTCAACCATATCTAGCAGAAACAAACATCTTTACCATCTTTGTCTAGAAAAAGAAAACAACATGGCTACTTGACATGCAGCAAGTCAGCCTCTCCCAGCCTCAACTTCTTTCATTATTAACAATGGCTCTTAACCCCCCTAGGAACTGGTGAAGGCTAAGTTTCTGAAATTATCAGATTAAGATACTTGTTTTCAAAAAAAAGTATTTGTATTAATTTCCTATTGCCACTCTAATAAATTACTACAAACTTCTGTCTTAAAATTCAGGAGGTCAGAAGTTCTGCATGGGCCTTACTGAGCCAAAATCAAGGTGCTGGCAGGGCTGTGCTCCGTCACGAGGCCTGGGGGAGTCTTGACTCTTCTCTGAGAGGTTGCCCGAATTCCTTAGCTCAGGGCCCTGCATCTTTCTCAGCTCTCTGCTTCTCCATCTTCACATCTCCTCCTGCGACCTTCACTCTTGTCTCCCTCATCCACTCCTGTGATTACACCATTCACCTGGATAATCTCCCCCATCTCAGGATCCTTAATTTAATCATGTCTGCAAAATCCCTTTTGCTATGTAAAAGTGGCATGTTCATAGATTCTGGGGATTTAGGGCACGACATGGGGCGGGGGGTGCCACAGTAGACATTATCCTATCTGCTACACTATTTAAAGCAGTCATGTAAATCATAAAAAGCCCAAAGAAGTAGAGAGAGGTAGAGTGGGAGATGAATCTATAAGGAAGTACTGGACAAGTAAAAAATGCAAATTTAGGCACTGTAACTTAACTCATTAATAGTGTGTTTTTCAAAATACCTAATGTTTCATTCCTTCAGGTAAGTCATTGATAAAATATCTCTGTGTGAAGCATATCAATAATTGTTAAAGCTAAGGAGTACTGAACTAGAGAATAGAAGTCTCTTCTATTTTTTTCATCACAATCATTTGTATGCCCCAAGTGTCTTCTAAAGTTAAAAAGTTAGCTCAAATGTGTCTTTTTTTTTTTTTTTTTTGAGACAGAGTCTCGCTGCTTTTCCAGGGCTAGAGTGAGTGCTGTGGCGTCAGCCTAGCTCACAGCAACCTCACACTCCTGGGCTCAAGCGATCCTTCTGCCTCAGCCTCCCGAGTAGCTGGGACTACAGGCATGTGCCACCATGTCTGGCTAATTTTTTCTATATATTTTTAGCTGTCCGATTAATTTCTATTTTTAGTAGAGACGGGGTCTCGCTCCTGCTCAGGCTGGTTTCGAACTCCTAAACGCAAACAATCCGCCTGCCTCGGCCTCCCAGAGTGCTAGGATTACAGGCATGAGCCACCGCACCCGGCCCAAATGTGTCTTAAATGGGTAAAAATCACCACTGTGTCCATTGTAGGGACTTCCTTTTTTGCTGTGACATGGTAATTTCCTTGGTATAAATTACCTTCTAATCATTCCAGTTCAAAGGAATATAATCTCTCAAAAACTAATCAAAATGACTTTTTCTTCAAAGTTAATGTAATTTTGTTTAGATTATTGTACAACACCCCTTTTATTTGACCAGACATGTATTTCAAAACTAGAAACAATAAAAAATAAAATAAAATAGAAGATTACGTTTAGGAACAGTTTTGTTTTTCCACAGAAAAATAACACTAATGTAACCTCACCCATACACACAATTCTTAATACCAATACCAGAATACATTGAAAAGAATATTTTTAAATGTAATAGGCCTACACATTGCTAATTTTTGTTAAAATGAACTAAGAGCATTAGTGAACCAAATGCACGTGTTTAATACCATCCAGGTTTTAGATATTTCTAGAGTTATCCCTGGCACTCCAGTGTGGACAGATATCATATGAAACAGTATACAGGTTTCTAGCAAGAGGGTCAAATACAATTGGCATCAATATGGAAAATGCCTTAAATATTGATTTTCAAAACAATTAAATTATGAGAAAAAGGAATATATTAGATCAAACAACATTTTTGCAGACAACTTAACAGAAAAGGTTAATGATGATATATTTTCTATGTTTTTAAAATCATCACAATTTTTAAACATGTCAAAATTTTGAAAGTGTGACAAATTCTGCTCAGGAAATACCAAGATTACAATCCTCATGATCCATCCATAAACACATTCTTGATACCAATACCCATATTGGTGATTCTCAACAAGGAACCCCAGTCCCCGCTGCAGGTCACCCCAAAGCTTTGGAGCACCAGGAGGGTTTACTGATTCACACATTCTCTACAGTGAAAGTTGCCCACACCACTGCTACTGGGTACAGGGCAACTGAACATTTTGGCATAAAAATTCCAGTTTCAACATGTACTTATTATATAAGTTTGATTCTTTTTCCCCAACACCCCCACCAAATCTCAACTCCTTCCCATCTTCGTCAGCAGGAGTACTGGACAAGCTAAACATAAGAAAGATGCAGCTAGTGTTTAAGAAGACAAAATGTCAATTAGGAAGCAATAGGTCCAATGACAAATGAATAAAACATTTTCAAGTAAAAATTATATTTGATAGAACTCCAGTTATAGTAAACACAAAGAATTATTTTTTTTTAAATCAAACGTTGCCATCAGTAAAAGGAGGATGATGAAGAAATTAAAAGTAAAGAAACCTGACTCCAGACTTTTCACAGCCTTAGACTGCCTCTCAACCCTCTCCAATAGGACCCTATCATATCTGCTACCCTCTGTCTGCCCCTCACAACCAAGGAGAAGTAGACTTGGCTCCTACTGGATCAAGCCCCAAATAGTCTGTAAGGTAAAAAAACAGAAAGCTAAGAAGACAGCAAAGAATCTAGAAATTCAGGATAGGAGTAGAATAAAGGTCTGTGTGCCCAGACCCCAGTTTCCAAAAATATTCATTCATTCACTGATTTAAAAATATATGAGTGCCTGAGTAACAGGTGCTGTCCTAGGTACTAAGATGCAGCTGTCAACGAAACAGATAAAATTCCTGGCCCTCAAGAAGCTTAAATTCTAGGGGAGAGAGAGAGACAAGTAATCAACAAGACAACTAAGTACACTAGAAGGTGATATAGTTATGAAGTAAATTAAAGCTGGAGACGGGGTAAGGGACAGGGATAAAACTTTACATACAGCAGTCACAGAGGGACTCACTGAGAAGGCAACATTTGAGAAACAAACTGAAGGAGGTAATTTAGCAAATTCTGCAGTCAGGAGAGAGCAACCCAGGCAGAAAAAACAGCAAGTACAAAGGCCTGAGGCTTGTTTATAGAACAGTGACTAGAGTGAAATGGAGAATGTGGGGAGCAGATGATGAGTTCAGAGGTAAAAAACATACAGTTGACCCTTGAAAACATGGAGGTAATCTGCATATAACTTTTGACTCTCCCAAAAACTTAACTACTGGTAGCCTACCATTGACCAGGAGCCTTACCGATAACATAATAACACACATTTTGTACATTATATGTACTATACACTGTATTCTTACAATAAACTAGAGAAAAGAAGATGTTACTAAAAAAATCATGAGGAAAAGAAAATATATTTACTATGCATTAAGTGGGAGTGGATTATCATAGCAGTCTTCATCCTCATCATCTTTATGCTGAGGAGGCAGAGGAAGAGGAGGAGTTGGACTTCCTGTCTCAGAGGTGGCAGAAAATCAGCATTTAAGTGGACCCACACGGTTCAAACCTGTGTTGTTGAAGGGTGAACTATATATGAGGGAAGGGGAGAGTGCAGGACACAAAGCATATAAATGGCATTTCTGAGGGACTCTGGCTTTACTCCAAGTGACACAGGCAATCACTAGAAGGTTCTGAGCTGAGTTTTTTTTAAAAAAACAGTAGCTCCTATGTTGAGAGCAGATTATAAGGGAGGGCTAAGGGAAGGAGAGGATCAGGTTTGGACCACGGTGGTGAGACGCGGTCAGATTCTGGATACATTTTGAAGGTAGAGCCAACAGGTGCTTACGACGAACAGGAGAATCAGGGATAACCAAGGCTTTTAACACAAGTAACAGAACAATGAATTTGCCATCAACCAAAATGGGAGACTATGAGAGAATAGATGTGAGGGAGAGATCAGTTCAGTTTTAGCCTGAGTTTCAAACAAGTTTGAGATATTAGACACTCAAGGGGAGATGCTGAACAGGTAGCTGGATATATGAATCTAGGAGTTATACAAGTTATAGCACAGATTTAATTTGGTGTTCTTATCTGGCCCTGTGTCTTTTCAAGAGATCAGAGTCACAAATTGAAATGCAACTTCACAGGACAATTCATTCAATACAATGGCAGAACAAAAGCAGGTAGTGCCGCCCTGTTCTCTAGGTACGTTTTTGTCTACCCAGTGGGAAAGGCATGGTGAGTGCGGATGCAACATCCCTGAGAACATCCGGCACCAACTGCAGACATTCCAGAGACAACTGCATATTTCAATTCATACCCTTGCCTTTACTACCCTGACTCCCACCCCCAGGTTCCACTTCTACTGATGTCAGCTTGTGGCACTGCCAGCCCCAACGTCCTCTCACCACGTAAGATAATTTGACTTATGTGAATCTACACACAAGAGTCACGTAAAGATGTTTACTCAGTACTATTGATGCTTCAGTTTACTTTTCGTTCTCAATAAATGAATCTTCCTCATTTCTATTTTATTAGCTATAAAGTTGACCTAAGGTTGAAAATTTTTTCCGATTTTAAATGGGAAAGGCTCACATTTTATACTCAGTGTACATTTTATATATATTTAGTGTTCATACTTTGAAGATGATTTTTAAAAATACTTAGCATCAATATATCATAATATATCATCTGGGGAACATAAGGCAGGCAGAAAAGGGGAAATAAAGATTAATTTTCAGGGTGTACACGCTTCTGTTAGCGTTACTGCTTAAGTTTTTTTTTGTTTTTCAACGAAACACAATATAAAAAAGTTCTTAACATATTTCAGTGACGCTTACAAATCAGAATACGGCTGGCTGCCCAAGAGACAAGTCTGTAGCCTTTTGTGTAACAGTTCAGAATCATATTGTGCAATTAATATTCAAAAATCTTTGCTAATAGGAAAGACATACTCCACTTTATCAAGAACCAAATACAATCAACCCTTGGCCTTGAAAATCTAGAAACTTTGGAGAGAAAATAGTAAGTTAATGAAGCCAAGACCAAATCTGACATTGGCCCTGCTTATAGGAGTTTTTGTTTCACCTTTAAAATGAACTCACAGCTTCTAAAATGCAAAAAGGTACAAGGATGGTTAATCCAAAGAACTAAGGATATGAAGAAAGAGGAGAGGAGAGGAGAGGAGAGGAGGGGAGGGGAGGAGAGGAGAGGAGAGGAGAAGAGGGGAGGAGAGGAAGGTGAGGAAGGAAGGAAGGTGAGGAAGGAAGGTGAGGAAGGAGAGGAAGGAGAGGAAGGAGAGGAAGGAGAGGAAGGAGAGGAAGGAGAGGAAGGAAGGAAGGAAGGAAGGAAGGAAGGAAAGGCAGGACCAAGAAGAAATAACAGCCATAAAGACAAACATGTTGATTGGTCTATCTGTGTAGCAGAAAAAATATTTCAAAGCAGGAGTTCTTGTCCTAGGATCCAGTGACTTGAAGAAACAATGAACCCCGGATTCCTAAAGGATTCTATGACCTCATAAGAAGTTAAGAATGGAAGCAATGAAGTTTAGCTTAGTTCATTTGCATCTGTAAACCTGTAACACCACCTTGTTGTAAAAGTACATGACAGGTAATAGTACACCAGTTCCTGCAAAAAATAATTTTAAGAGCGCTCCGAAGCCATACAAGTAATTAAAAGACAATCATACCTAACAAAAAAGGTCATATAAGCTTCCATTTATACGGAATATCCAGAATTAGTGGGTACCAGGGGTTGAGGAGGGTGGTAACTGCTTAAGAGTCACAAGGTTTCCTCTTAGGGTGATGAAAATGTTTTAGAACTAGACAGAGGTGGTAGCACAACACTGTGAATGCATTAAATGCCAATGAGTTGTTCACTTTCAAAATGGCGAATCTGATGTTATGTGAATTTGATCTCAATTAAAAAATAATAAATAAAGCCCTTTCGTGTCTCTGTTTAAATTGTTTAAAAAAAATATGTTGTCCCCCAATTTGCAGGAGAAAAATCAGTGGGATAAAATGGCACAACACAGACAGACAACGGCTCAGTATGTTTTCATTCCTAGTCCTCAGGACAGGAGAAAACTGGAACTAACAGTTGCTAAGTGCCTACTATATCTGGAGATCAGAAGGGTTCATCTGCTGGGATATTCTTTTTTGCCAGGACAAAACTAAAAGAAAAAACTCAGATTTCTTGAAATTTCTTCTTAGGACTTGCAGATTCCTATAGCTATGTCTTCTATATTCTTGGAGCTATATCCAAGCTGATAAATAAAAAATTAGTACTGGAGGTAAAATACAGCTAAGCCATGCTTAAGGCTTAGCTATTGTCCAACAACAGCTTAAAACTAGTTTAACTTTAACAATCACTCAAAATTTCCTTTACAAAACTGAATGTCAAAGTAAACACCCCATCCAAATAATTTAAATAGTAAAATTCAAACATCTAATCTACTCAGATTTCAAAAGTACTAAAGACTCAAGTCACTGCTTTTGTGAATTATATCACAATTAACTCACATCAATAACTGCAGAAAAATCCTGCTCTCACATGCCTCTCCCCTTTAACAGCTCTGAGCTGGGACCAATATTCAAAATTTCCTTAGGAAAGCACTAAAAACACAACACTTTTTTATACAAATCATAATTTGAAATATGGAATCAGCTGGCTACGTGTAATCAGTTCCATAAAGTTTGCAAATATTTACAACATGACATTCATGTTAAATTAACATCAGTATTTCAAGGTCAACATTATGTCTGTTCAACTTCTTGGAGTCACACATTTTTGTGATATTTTTAACATCTGACTAAAGCTCCTATCATCACAAGATGCTCACACTGTTTACAAACACTCAGAAACAGCAGCTGGTGTTCCTCAGTCACATCTTGTCACAATAAATAGAGTGGCAGTTTTAAACTCCAGGTATGTATTTACTACTGATATATGTAAGAATTTTGCTTTAACTTAAAAGTTTTTTCCCCTTAATGATGAAGAGACATGTACACAATTAAATGTAGGCAATTTAGTACAAAGTTATGACAAGATCACAGAGACTCTTAAACATGCATACTTGAGAGTACAGCTATCATGCTGAATGAACTAAATGTTAAATAACATTGATTCTGTTTATATCTCTTTCCTTCTTTCTTTCTTTTTTCCTTAAGATGTAGTGTCCCTATGTCACCCAAGCTGGAATGCAGTGCCCAACCCCAGTCAAAATCATCCAGCACTGCTGCCTTGAACTCCAGGCCTCAAGAGATCCTTCTGCCTTAGCCTCCCAAGTAGCTGGGACTACAGGCGCACGTCGTCGAGCCCAGTTCTTTTCATGTCATTTTTAATACCTTTTCCCTTTCCATTCAAAAAATGCAGAAAACCAGAAACTTACCCACACAAGCATTGAGGAATAGCCAGTCAGTCTTTTTCATCCTGTTTTTAATTTGCTTTAGTTTTTTGAAGTCCACTTCAAGTTCCTCTTTGCTGCCAACAGCACCAGCCAATTCAATCCTCTGAAAATCCATTTTCACCTCAGAGTCCCGTTTTGTAGTAGGAGGCGATCTCCTTTGGCTATTACCACTACTGCAACTTCCCCTCCATCGAGCTCTGTCTTGCTCATTTATTATTGAAGAAGCCTCTTCAGTCTCTGCCAACTCTATTGCTTCAATATTATTAGGTCTGGGATGATCACAAACAACACATTTTTTAGCCTTGGCCCAGTTTTCATATGTGCAAATAGAACAAGTCCAGTGCTGGGTCCTCGTATTCAGTTTATTTCTATCATTGTATTCCTCACAAGGATCAACAGAAAAAGCAACTGGTCTTGAGCCAGATCCTGAGGATTGAGGAGATTCTGTGGGACTCCTGGTCCTACGCTGGGATAAGCACTGGGTACATCTGATTGCTCTTGGCCAGTTCAAATATGTACACATATGGCATGACCATTTATTTGCATTTTCCACACTATATGAAGATTTAACCCGTGGTCTTGCACTAGAGTCTGGACATATCAAGGGACTACTTCCTCCTTCGGTGCTGGAAGGATCCCAATCTCTACCAACATCACTTGAACCACTTTTGAATGGATCTTCTGTAATAATTGTTCCACTAGGTCTTTGGGCACGACACATAGTACACTTGATTGCAGATGGCCAGTTTTCATACGTACAATATTCACAAGCCCACTTAATTCCACGTTCTGACATTGTGCACTTCTTGAAGTGAGTTATGTCAGGCAGGAAGCTATAAATAATTAGGACATGGTTATTAAAATAATAACTACATAATTCTACCTTCAAAAATATGCCTAAAAAAAACATACCCTTCGACTTACAAAATATAAATTTCTCAAAAGATGAGTGTTAAGATTTCATATTGAATTATCCCAATTTTCTTTTCTGATGTCCATAGCGACACTGGGGATAAATTCCACCAAAAAAAAAAAAAACCTCAGACCTCAGAATTTAATGAAATTGTACCCTGGAATGCAAAAGAGATAGGCAGAAGGTAAAGGGAGGTTTGTTATGAGAGGGAAGGAAATTAAAATAGGGATGCCACTAATAGAAATGTTTAATTTCAGCCAGGCTATCATCATCAATTTAGACAAGTAACCAATAGTTAAAAAACCCAAAGGGAGGAAAACAACACAGACCAAATAATACCTTAAACACATAACCCTTCTCAAATTATGAACAACATAGAGTATGATTCATGAATTCAGAAGATCAAAGTCAATTCTATAATATTTGCTAAGGGAGAAAAGCAGCTTAAAAGTGCTAATTACCCACTGCTATTAATTAGCACAGGTAAGATGTTCTGAAGCAATGGTTACATTTAACAAAATAACATTGTAAAACAGAGATAGTTCCTTGATACTCACGATCCTCAAAATCTAGTTCTATCTGGAGCACAAAAAGAAAACGACATATTACCTATACGTGGGCAAATCAAACTGAGGGAACATCTCTAAGATAACTACTAGCATAATCATTCCAATATAATTTTTTTTTTTTTTTTTTTTTTTGGAGACAGGGTCTCGCTATGTCACCCAGGCCAGAGTGCAGTAGCATCATCATAACTCACTGCAACCTTCAACTCTTGGGCTCAGGCAATCTGCCTGCCCCAGCCTCCCAAGTAGCTGGGACTACATGTGTACACCACCATACCTGGCTAATTTTTCTGTTTTTTGTAGAGACAGGGTCTCACTACGTTGCTCAGGCTGGTCTCCAACTCCTGGCCTCAAGCAATCCTCCCACCCAGGCCTCCCAAAGTGCTGGAATTACAGGTGCGAGCCACCAGGCCCAGCCCATCCAACATAATTTTGAATGTTCATATTCATTTAAAATTTTGAATATTTAAAATATACTCAAAATTTAATTCATATTAAAAATATATTCACTATTTAAAAGGTCCTAGGATTCAAGGGTGCACTTACTAACACCACCACTATAATAAAAACTTTTTTAATGAAAATGAATTCATCAATGACGCAATACATAGCAAATTTAATAACTATTTTTTTTAATGCCTTGAATTTAGACAATGGCCACTAAAGCCAACCTTTCCATTTTCTTAAATCCTTTCTCAAGTCAAATAATATCATCTCACCATTTATATTTAACCAGGAAAGAAAAAGAAATCCTAGACAGAGTATAGAAGCTTTTCCCTCTCTTTCTTAGGGATTTTTCCTGAAACTGAAAAGCTAAATTTTTCACTTTGGAAGTGTACTGTATTTTGTTTCTGGCTGCTAAGTCCACACCCCATTTATAGTATGAACTCTGCGAAGACGACAAATTTACTATAAGAAAGGCTACTATTTAATAGCTAAAATAAAATTCACACTTACTAAGATTTTAGTTTCCATGCTATAACCTCCACTTTGCACATGATTAGAATAAAAGTACGATTTATAAATCAGACCAAAGACAAGATTCAGTCTTCATGCTGGCTCAGATTCTGACTTCCTCAGGAGATACTGCAAAACGTGATAAGTGGTTCTGTCTGACTGTGAATAGCTATTCCTGCAAAGGAAACCAAAACTGGATTTCACTTGAAGCCTGCTATTTTATTCAAAAATATTTTTTAAAAAAGCTTTAATCAATTCTCTATTTTAATCCTACTCATTTATTTTAATAATAGACTAATATGTTTAGAATTTTAAGTTAACACAGCAATAAAATTAGCTGATTGGGCTGGTCAGTCAAACTAAACAAGGGAAAGACATTTTTCTATATAACCTTAAACATGTACATATGTGCAAGCATGCTAATATCATCATTAATATTAACTTGGCAGTGCTAAGTCAATTCCTACCTGTATTACTGAAAGGGGGAAAGGTTGTATAACCCATATAAGAAGAAAAAGAAAAAAAAATTGCTTATAATTAGCTATGAAACCTCCTTCAGCAACTGTGTTTTTTTCCTAACTCAAGTAATTTAAATTTATCTTGCTTGGATTTTTAAATTTAGTTTCCACAAACTGATTATAGACAATCTGAGAGTAATCCAAAAGTGTACTAACGGACAGGGAGCTACAATCATATAAGCACCCATAAAGTGGACAATAGAGATTTAATGGTAATTGTCATATTCATTAGGCAGCTTCTTCCCTTAGTTTTCCAGGAATGAAATATAAATAAATTACTTGCTCATGCTATCGGAAACTAAAATGAGGATGTAAAAACTTATCACAACAAAAATAATTGGCATATGCCAAGCATAATGGCTCAGGCCTGTAATCCTAGCACTTTGGAAGGTCGAGGCAGGAGAATTGCTTAAGCCCAGGAGTTTGAGACCAGCCTGAGCAAGAGAGAGACCGCATCTCTACAAAAAAATAGAAAAATCAGCCAGGCACAGTGAAGCATGTTTGTAGTTCCAGCTACTCAGGAGGCTGAGGAAGGAGGATCACTTGAGCCCAGGAGTTTAAGATTGCAGTGAGCTATAATGATGCTACTGCACTCTAGCCTGGGCAACAAAGCAAGACCCTTTCTCAAAAAAAAAAAAAAAAAAAAAAGAATGCCATAATGAACATGTATCTAGGGCTACTACAATTTCAATATTTTATTTAAAATATTCACATTCAAAAATCCATGGTTTCTTTGATAAGTCTTCCTATCTTTGTAGGCTCAACTAAACAGCCTATAACCTTCCATTATCTTAGCTAATCTTCATGGAACTAATGTACCTGCATAATATATTTAAATGTCCAGGCCGACAAAAAAAAAAAAAAATCGCCATAAAAAATAATCACTGTCATGTAGGCCTGATAAAATAATGGACAAATAGCTGCCTAATTAGCCTCCTCCTTCCAAAAATCCAGGTAACTAAGCAATGCCCAAACCAAGCTCAAGAGTTTTAAAGAAGTGCATTCTATTAGATAGTGATGTACAGTATCATCTATGGGGAACTGAAACTTGGCAGGAATATTGTTTTCTAGTAACTGAAAGCTAAAATTCATCGGAAAGGATTATCTGAGAGAGCCATTTATATCTGTGATAATCAGTAAATTGAATGAAAGAGTAAGGATAATATCAGCTCAACTACGTCATTTTGCAGTATTGAGAAGAAATTAACACTGAGTACACACTGAGTATAGTTTTCTTCCACCTGTCAAAACATCCCCAAAGATACAGAAAATTATTTCCAGTGTAACCAACTCTAAAAGTAAACACTGCACCCTGAAATAAAATTGTTACTAAATAACTCCAAGTGAACATGTATTCACATACCCAAGTAAATTTAATTTACAAGTTTAATTCTACATGTAACACGGATTTCCAAATTCTGCCCAAGGAATCATACTTCAATTAATTGGTACAATAAAACCACAATAAAATCTATTTATTTTATTAGCTTTATCAATATAAATATTTATTAGTTTATTAATATAAATCCTTATTAATATAAATATTTGAAGATTTACAGATGCTCAGAGAGGATCTCAGAGGAATATAGATGAAAGCTAAAACTAAAAAGAATATTCTGAGCAGGCTGAATTTTTAGGTTAATTCGGAACTGTAAAACTTTTGTAAATGAAAAAATTAAAAGTACTACCTAACTCTTAAGCCAAAAATCTCAGTCATTTCCTCTTTTCTCATAAGTATCTTCCTACCTCACTGTCTGCCTCACAATAGTCAACAGGAAAACAACCCGTCCAGAGCAGGATCCTTAAGACTGACGATACAATGAACCCTCTATCTACAAATCTGACCTCATTTCAGGGCTCCAACAGCTTATCAAACCCTCCATTAAACCCCTTATCTTCCTCTCACAGCAAACTCCTATCCTCACCTCTCCAGTTTCCATTAATGACATCATTACTGCACCAGCAGAGAAACTCAGAATCACCTTGAATTCGGCCTTCTCCCCATAGATTCTTCCTAGAGGTTTCTATCCAATCAGTTATTTTCTTCCTATTCTCACTGGCATCAATTCTTTTTCAGTTCTGGTCAGAACTACTGTAACAGCCTTCTGAGCATCTTCCCTTTCTAAATCCACCCAGCTGACTGTCACCATAACAATCCTCTTTCCGAGGCCCTTCTGCAGCAGCATGAACTCTCAATTCATTCTTGTCTCACACACACACCCACATACTTGCTCTCAAACATACCACACACACCTCTGACTTACGCATGTGTCACCACTCCCCAATAACATACACATGAAGGCACTGTCTTAGATACACAAGCATAACACACACATACACACACAAACACACTCACTTATGATGAATTCTATCCATCCTTTAAGGTTCAGTTCAAGTCTCACCTCCTTCATGAAGTTTTCAAATAACTCCAAGTACACTCCAAGCAACAATACCTTTACTGATATTTGGCACTTACTATATTTCCTCTTGGGGCTAGTTTCTAGAACATTAATTCATATGTTTTTCCTATGTCAATCCCTCCCTTCAATTTGTTTTTCTTTCTTTTTTTTTTTCCAGGAAGACCCTGTCTAAAGATCTAGCTCCCTTCAAATTTCAATCAGGTAGCCAAGCTTTCAAAAAACCTTGGCTTAGGGATTCTAGTAGCATGGAATGTAGACCAGCGTCTTTGTGTTTAGCAAAACCCAAGAAGAGACGTTGAGTGACCTAAAAAAACAAAGAAGTGGAACTTCTGAGCAATCTCAGAAGAAATTCTAGAGAGAATGCAATCAACTCCATGATACCAACTGCAGAGGTGGCAAGTTCTCAGTAAAAAGTGTCTGCTAGATACAACTAGGTGCCAAGCCATAGGCATTGGCGGCCCGCAGAGCCACAGAACCTAAGGTGGAGAACCTGTGGAGAGCAATGAAAGACAATACCATAACCAGTGCAGGCAAACCCAGAGCTATATGACATCAAACCTTCCAATAACATGTTGCCCCCCCTCTACCCAGGGCAACAGAGCAAGACTCTGTAATTAACTAATTAGTTAATCAATACCTGCAAAGGTAACCCAGGCTTTATTGGCACTATGTCTTCATTAACTGAATTACCCTTACAATGGCAACTAAGTACATCTAACTTCATTCCAACCAAACCTAGGTCCTTGAAATACAACAAAGAATTTAAAGTTTACATTTTAATCTGTTGAGGCAACATTAATTAGGAAAGGTTGTAATAAAAAAGTAACAATTCTGGCCAGCAGGGTGGCTCATGCCTATAATCCTAGCACTCTGGGAGGCCGAGGCGGGAGGATAGTTTTGAGCTCAACAGTTCGAGACTAGCCTGAGCAAAAGCGAGACCCTGTCTCTACTAAAAATAGAAAGAAATTAGCCAGACAACTAAAAATATATAGAAAAAATTAGCCAGGCATGGTGGCGCATGCCTGTAGTCCCAGCTACTCAGAAGGCTGAGGCAGAAGGACTGCTTGAGCCCAGGAATTTGAGGTTGCTCTGAGCTAGGCTGACGCCATGGCACTCTAGCCTGGGCAACAGAGTAAGACTCTCTCTATATATATATATAAAATATATATAAATATATAATATATAAAATATAAATATTTATATATATATAAAAATAGTAACAATCCTAACTTTTTTTTACTTTTAAAACACCAGACAAGGCTGGGTACAGTGGCTCAGGCTTGAATTCCAGCACTTTGGAAGACAAAGGCAGGAGGAATGCCTAAAGCCAAGAATTTTTATTTATTTATATTTTTTTTTGAGAGAGTCTTACTCTGTTGCCCAGGCAAGTGCAGTGGTATCAGCCGCTAGCTCACAGCAATCTCAAACTCCTGGGCTCAAGCAATCATCCTGCCTTAGCCTCCCAAGTAGCTGGGACCACAGGTACGCACCACCATGCCTAAATAATTTTTTCTATTTTTAGTAGAGACAGGGGTCTCACTCTTGCTCAGATTGGGCTCGAACTCCTGAGTTCAAACTATCCTTCTGCCTCGGTCTTCCAGAATCCTAGGATTACAGGGGTGAGCCACCACGCCCAGGCACGCCAAGAATTCAAATACAGCCTGAGCAACAGAGATCCATCTCTACCAAAAAAAGAAAAAAACAATTAGCAATCCATTGATTAGAATGAAAGAAGATCTAGAAGATATAAAGCTAACTTACAGTTGTACAATCTAGCATAAAAGAATATTAATGTTCTTTCTGTTCACCTACATTCTAGTCATTTCAGGAGGAATTCTACCTCTTCACATACCAACTTCCTCTGTTTAAACACTATGGTTCCTAGAGAGCAACAAGAAAGGGAAGCAGAGTAATATATGTAGGTCTTGAGCTTTCGTAGAACCGATTTTAGCATAGTTCCTTTGCACAGTTTCAGAGACATCACAGGTCAATCATGCACCTCAAATTATAATCCCAAACAAAATAAAGCAACAACCTAGGACAACACGTATCCAAAGTTGTAGCATGCACTCAGAAATGTAGAAAGACATAACTAGATAAAACATGTCCTTGTGCCCAGGGAACCTGCAATCTAATTACATGGAAGACTATGGTTTTCTTCAACATGTATGAAAGTGGAACAATTAACTCCAAGAATGCATATCAACCCAGCATTTAAAAAACATTAAAACAAGTTTTGCAAGAACTATGAAAATGCTACCTCATTCAGAATTTAATTTCTCTCATTATCCTACCCATTCTCTGTTCACACTGTTAACAGAGCCGTCCCAATTTACAAAGTACCCGGAGGAAATATGGGTCATTACTATATCTAGCCCACTAAAGGCCATCTTTTTATCAAATGATATGGGTGTTATCTGTGTGACAAAGAGGTGCAGAAACCTGGACCTTTTAGATAATCAGTAAGTAACAATATAAAAGGGGAAAAAAGCTACAAAAAGCAGGCAGCAGGCAGAACCAAATGGATTACTCGAAGGCAACACCAACTCAGACCTACCAAAAATATCTCATACCCAATCCCTCGACTCTGTTCAAATGCTTTGTTATTTTACCTAAATTCCAATCCATAAAAAACATTTTCATTAAAGCAGTTATTTTATAAATATAAGTTATTTATAAATGTTATTTATTAATAATATGAAGTCACTGAACTAGATTACTTTCCTCAGAATTCCTAGTGTGATGAGTAAGGGGAAAATAGGATGCAGATTTTGTGTTTCAGGCTTTTACTGCAGGGACAGGGAGAACGTGTAGGTAAGACTTTAACAAAGGACAGCCTGAGAAGGAATACCAGAGACAGGCACTGCTTACCGGAATCATCAGAGGTGGGTGGATATCTAAGATCTAAGCCAACTTTGCCCGGTTCACAATTTTTCGAGAGTCAGCCTTGTCCAACTAAGAAAAGAAACAGTTAACAGCTAAAACTTGCTAAGCAGTTACTGTGTGCCAGACATTGTTTTAAGAGCTTTACATATATTAATTTAATCATCAGACCTTTATGAGACAGGCACTATTATTACCTCCAATTTTAAAGAATGGAAACAGGCAAAAAGAAGTTGAGTAACTTGCCTGAACTCACGAGCTACTACTAAATGGCAGAGCCATGACCTGAATCCAGGCAATCTAGATCCAAAGTCTGCACTATCCACACTAAGTACTAAATACGTATTTATACTGAAGTTCATAGTCACCCATTCCCACTACCCAGAATTTGGACTATTAATAAACCGCATGAGGTTCTTACTGAGCAGTCCCTCCTAGATGACTACTGACAAGCGATACCTAAATAAGCAAATGTAAACAAACAAAAAATAACACATTCTGCTCACCTTCTAGTTTTCTAAATTACACGAAATCTGCCCAAAGCCTGTCGAGATTGAGAACTACTATAAAATGTCTAAAAAGTTGAGCAAGTAAGCAGGACCTAGAAAAGTTACTTACAAAGCAAAATACACTAAATTTAGCATCTAAAATTGAGGAAAAAAAAGACAATTTGGGAGTAATCATTATGTTTTTAGACTAGAAACTACCTTCAGAGTATTTTTTGTTTTGAAGGTAATCACTGAGGAAGAATTCATTATTAATAGTAATCAGCCTGACTTTTTTTAAAACAAATACAATACCAATCAAGATTATTAAATAAACCATGGTATGTCAATTAAATAAGAAAAGACTCCACTTTCATTCAGCAACTAAAAAAGAAGTCTGCCTAAATGACATGTTTATGAATTACAGGATCTATACATGATCCTGTTTTAAAGGAAGGCAAAGAATGATTCTGAGATAGTAAGCAAATTATATTTATCTCCTACAGCCTCAATTTTCTTATCTGCAAAACTTTGAGTAATTTTTTAAGCTGATCTCCACCCCATGTACTAAACTCTAGTTAGCAAACAGTCTCTCGTTCTTCTACATAAAGACTCATCTTCTTTTTTTTTTTTTTTTTTTTTGAGACAGAGTCTCACTCTGTTGCCCTGGCTAGAATGAGTGCTGTGGCATCAGCCTAGCTCACAGCAACCTCAAACTCCTGGGCTCAAGGGATCCTACTGCCTCAGCCTCCCAAGTAGCTGGGACTACAGGCATGTGTCACCATGCCCGGCTAATTTTTTCTATATATTTTTAGTTGTCCAATTAATTTCTTTCTAATTTT